>NSMO01000634.1:6709-18693 GCA_002588565.1 Coelastrella sp. UTEX B 3026
TGCAGGAGCACCAGTCTGAGCTGCAACAGCATGATAATCAGTTGCAGCGGAACCAGCAGCAGTTGCAGCAAACTGAAATGCAGCTGCAGCAGAGGGAACAAGAGTTGCACAGGTGTCAGCAGCAGATACAGCAGTATGATGATAAGGTTCAGCAGCTGGAAGTGCAGATGCAGGAGTATACCACTCAGCTGGAGCAATTGCAGGGCGAGAATGCAGATCTCAGGTGGGTTCTTGCCGGTCTGCAGATACTGCACCCATGCACCACAAAAGCAGTAGCACCAGGGATGCGAAGCCTGCGCGCGCCTGACATTGAGTGCCTTTGGAAAGAAATAGAACGGTGACAGCCGCAAAAAGGTTACAAGGGCAGGGCAAGGCCCTTGCTTGAAGCCGCAAGGCGCCTGCAAGCAGCTGCCTGCATTTGCAGCATGGCACTAAGTGTGTGTGCTACGGCACTAGCTTGTGCCGCTGACTGCGACTGTTTCATTGAAGTAGGAGAGACAGCATTACAACACACTACAAGCCCCCTACCCCCACAGCACTGCATTAGGAAGGCAGTACAAGGTCTTGACACGGTGAATTCAACATCTTGCATACATCGAACTTGACATTTAACATTTCATCTTGCTGTTCGAGCACTCCCAGCTCCGCAGGATGCGAGCAATCGCTCAGTTGCTGGCATGCCAATCAGTATGTTACTTGCTGCTGTCTCCAGGGATAAGCTGTCTGAAGCTGTTGCAGCCCCCAGGTCAGGTGACAATGATGCTTTGATTGCATCACTCAGGGAGCAGCTGAATGACAAGATACGCGAGTGCACATACTTGCAAGGTAACATGCATGTGACAAAATCTGGCCTGATAATCCGGGGTGTGCCTTTTCATGGTCTTGGGGGTCTGTGAAAGCAGTTTCATTAAGATTTGAAACTTACAGAAATTTTCAGCAAGTTTTCACAGCCAAGGACGCACACTGTCTGCTGAGTTCCCCATGCTGCCCAGGGCGCCCAGACCAGTGCAAGGAATCCAGAAAGGCTTTGGATTATTGCTAATGTGTGTTATAAGCTGGTATAAGGCGTTCTGATGCAAATCAGAGCCTCATTCTGGCTGTTTGATTTGTCCGATCAGTACAACATAACGGTCTTTGCACTTTCAGCCCTTTGTCCCTTGAAATTTTCATGGAATTTTCAATGAAATTACGTGAAAAGGAAATGTGAAAATTGAAACGGCACACCCCTGGCCTGATTTGGGACGTGTCCTGCAGCATGCCTGACATTGTGTGGATCGTCTGAAACATGATGCCGGTGCACTAAGTACCTTCATTTCGTGCCTATTCTGCCATATGTTCTGCCATATGTGACCGTCAGAGTCGCGCAGAATAGTGCTCGTATATTGTTCATAGCACTGTTGTCAGCTTGCTTGCTTTTGCCATGCTAATATATCTGGGTAGGAGCATCTGGACAAATCCAACGGTGTCCTTCCGGCAGATGCTGGCCTTGCTGGTGTGCTTAGCAAAGAAAAGTTCCTGTCTGCGGTGGACCTTGATCCTGCAGGGGAGGTCAACCAGCGTGACACATCCATAGCAACTTTCAAACAAGCCAACGAGCTCCTAGAACGTGAGCTTGAGAAGATACAGCAAGAGAAGCTCTCCCCAGATGCCACAACACCTTCCTTTGTTGCAAAGCAGCGCAAGAGCATTGCCATGGCTGAGACCAAGGCAGACAAGCTGCAGCAGCAAGTCACAGAGCTGATGCAGGAAAACATAGACTTGGCTCAGCAGGTGGCTCAGCTCAGAGCTGGTTTAGCAGCTGGAGGAGGTGCTGGCCCAGATGATGCTGTAGCTGCTGCACAGCAGTTGCTATCGGCCAGGGACAGCATAAGCAGTGCCAGCAAAGGCCCGACGGGTTCTGCAGCTGCAGAAAAGGCTTGGCAGCAAGTAGAAGAGTTGAAGCAGGAGCGGCTAGCGCTGGTTGAGCAAGTTGATGATATGAGAGCTAGGCTGGCGGCGTATGCGTCGGCGAGCCCGCAGGAGAGGGATGAAAAAGGGACAGAATGGAAGCTGCAGGAGATTGAGCGGTTGCAGGATGAGAACCGACTGCTGCAACAAAAGGTGGGATTGCATGACGAGTTGCTTCAGGCTTCTGCTGCTCACTCTGCTTGTAGTTATTGGTCTAGGGGCCAGATGGGCTTCTCCACGTGCACTTCACAACTACATACAGCAATCACTGAAGCTGGTGATACAAAGCCGATGGTGTACCACTAATGGGCATAGATCTTGGCAACACAGTAGTAATATATAATATTGCCTTACTACTGTCAGTATCTATATAGAGCTCTTGAAAAGTGGCTTGTTACATCACTGCAGGTGACATCTCTGCAGCAGCAATGTGCTGACCTGGAGCGCATCAACACACAACTTGAGCGCCAGGTCGTCAAAGCCCACAACCTTGGCCTAGCAGCGTCACTAGAAGCCTCAGCTACAAGCACACCAGCATCCAACCTAGCAGCAGCTATTGCAGCAGCAGGAGGCTCCAATCCATCAAGCAGGAACAGCTGGGCTCGAGCGTCAGTCAACTCAGCAGCTAGTGCAGCAAGCAGCGGGCCCAGAGCAGAGATAACTGCTGCTGACCTGGCGGCAGGAGGCATGACAGCAGCAGGCGGGCTTGAGGGACAACAACAGCAGCATCTTGAGGATGATAGTGCAGCTGGTTCGGAAGCTGAGGGACCTGCTGGTGTGAGAGCTATTGCGGTACGGCCTGCTGCAGGACAGCAAGCTGATGCAGCAGCAGTCGTATTTAGGGGACCGGCACCTGCTGGGAAGCCCGACAGCTCATGGATTAAGCAGCCTGCAGCAGATGAGCAGGAATCTGCCAGTGCAAATGGCATGATTGCAGCATACCGGCCTGAGCAGTATCAGCCAGCTCAGCAGCCACCTCAGCTTAAGCAGCAAGCTGCAACTACTGCTCGTCCTGCATCCGCTGGTGCGAGTGCAGCTGGTGCTACCAACAGTAGCAGCCCAACTGCAGGTGGTGGGCAGATATCACGTGAAGCTGCAGCACAGCTCAAAGAGTATATGTCAGAGTTGGCCAACTTACCTTCGGAACAGGTTGAAGGGGAGTACAGGGAAATGTGTGATGACTGGGACCTGCCGTTTGACCTAAAACCCGAGGAAAGGGAGTGGTTCCAGCAGCATCTGCTGCCTTACGAAGTTCCGGGGCGCGCGGGATTATTGACAGCAACACCACACTCTGTAGATGTAAGTGACAGCTGCCATGCTTCAGATCTGTGCTTGGTTGACCTGCAAATTGCAAGCAACTTGTGTTACTGCACAGGGTTTGTTACAGCAGAAGGTTGCCAGTGCCTGCTGTTTGGCTTGCATGATGGCCACATATACACTCTGCGTTGGCCGTGTGGAAACCAATTATAGCCAGGTTAGCACTCGATCTCTGATTAACAGGTAGCTTGTGCAGCAACATATCCTTCAAGCTATGGTATGTGTTGCAGTCCGCAGAGTTTCAGCTGCATGTCGCTGTGCCTCAGATTGACATCCACCTAAAGAGTTGGCAAGCATGTGACTCACATATTGGCCTTGTGAGCTGCAGGAGTTTGCTGGTAACCAGGCTCGGCTGCTAGATCAGATCAACAAGCAGGTGGATGCTCAGCTGGCATCTTACGGCATTCATCCTGGCAGGACTGGACTCAGCAAGGTGGAGTTTATGGCAGCCATGAGGATGCTCAGGTAGACAGCGCCTCTGAGCAAACTGCTGTCTGTGCCTCGGACACTGGTAACCTGTGTATCACAGTAGTACATGACATCATATCCTGTCTTGGAGAGCCCCCACAGTGTGGGGCTGACCTGGGTACTGCTTTTGCAACAGCTGCTGTCCATGAACAGCTGAAACATGATGCGCACCGTCACTGGCTATTCTATTGCAGAGCATTCTGCAAATGTCAAGCCATAGTGTGGCGCTCAGATGCTGTCCTGCATCTGCTGTGTTGCAGTGAGCGGCGAGCAGCATGGGAGTCACAGCTCACACCAGAGCAGAAGCAACATGTAGATGCAGCACGCTGTGGCTTGCTCCTGCATCCCTACAACATCAGCCAAGGTGTCCTGCAACAGCAGCCGGACGGGCCAGATGGTAAGAAGCATTTCCCAGAGGTTGACAGGCCCTTGCTAGTGTCAGCAGTGAGGCCTCCGGCATCTATGCTGCCTGCTGGACCAGCCGCCATCAAGGTGTTTGCAGCACCACCTCAGGCTGGGTGAGTATGACGAAATGGTTCGCTACTGTAGTTGTAAACGAGCTGGCAATCTTTGTATCTGATCAGGCTGCAGTTACAAGTGCTGGTGGGGTGTTCCTTGCTGTGGGTACACAGTTGTGTGTCATATATATGTTTGCAACTTAGGCATGTTTGTGTATACAAAGATGTCAGCAGAGTTGTGTTGGATCTTTGCATAACCGCCACATGCTTTCAACTCTAATGGTCACCGCGAGCTAATGGTAGGCGTAGGTGGTGAACCAAATCAACAGCTGACAGAACCCACTCAAGAGCTCTGTTCCATACCTGCAGGGCTGCTCAGCAAGCCAACCCAAGCGCTCAATTAACAGCTTCGATATCC
Organism: Coelastrella sp. UTEX B 3026; assembly: GCA_002588565.1. Classification (NCBI taxonomy): domain Eukaryota; kingdom Viridiplantae; phylum Chlorophyta; class Chlorophyceae; order Sphaeropleales; family Scenedesmaceae; genus Coelastrella; species Coelastrella sp. UTEX B 3026. The sequence goes on from NSMO01000634.1 coordinate 11,318, forward strand.
CCCACAGCAAGCAACAGGCACCAATCAGGCTCACAGTTTGACAGGGATAGTAAAACAGGCTCACCACAGCACCAGACAAACCCCACAGGGCCCCAAGCTGCAACCGAAGGCTTTTCACCCATGAGTGCAGCCCTACATAGAAAGCATTCACCAAGGGGCCCTGCACCAGGGCAGTCAGCAGCGGATGCAGCAGCTGCGGCTGGCAGGCCCTCTACTGCAGATAGCACACAAGGGGCAAGCCCAAGGCAGCTCAGTAGGTTTGCAGTTGGGGGTAGTGGGGGAAGCTACACAGCAGGCCCTGCAGTAGCTGCAGCTGGCTCTGTTGCGGGTGGTGTGGCACCAGCAGTTGCTGCGTATAGGGGAGGACCTGGTGTTGGTGGTAGCCCAGGAGGGTCGCCACAGAAGCAGGTGCAGCAGGGCAGGAGCGTGAGTCCTGGTATAGCTGCTGCTATGAGGCAGTACGCTGAGAATAGCTTTGATGAGAGTGATGATATCTGAATTTCGTACCTTTTGGCAGCACTGAGTACACTCACTGGGGGTAACGATAATCAGCATTGGAATGGCATTCCAATGCTGATTATCGTTACCTTTGCATGATGCAAAAGGCAAGAAAAGGCTGCCACAGCCACTTTCATCATGCCCAAGACTCGTTACCATTGTTTGCCCAAGCCCCTGTAGCGTCCGCCAGGCCGCAAGCTACCACAATGGCCGTTTGGATGTGCATTGCAACCCTGCTGACGGGTTGTCAAGGCTTGCCACCGCAATCCAATTCAAGCAGCCCGGTTCCAGGCATGGGTATCCGATACCGGTACGGTGGTACCCGGACTGACTGACTGACCGACCGACCGACGGAGTGTCCGTTGTCCGACCAACTTACTCAATCCAGGCAATGGAATAGCCTACGGTAGAAATGGGGTGCGTTGGGATGACTCAGCCGGTCTCTGAGAGACCGGGATGACTTGAAAGCGACTACGAAGAGAAAAGTGCAAGTGTAGACCAGCATTGCCTTGCCACCTCCGGAGGCAAAATCCGCACATTTTCAGCTGCATAACATTCGGTACAATAGTATTGGCATATGCTCCTCAAAATGGCGCACTTCATGAGCTGAGCTATATTAGATGATACCGGCCGTACTCTGCAGGCGCACGCAGCAGCAGACCAGACCTGCTGCCGATCGCTTACGAGTGACCCCGACCCCGTTGTCGAAACGCGGGTTTTTGTGCTTCACTCGGAACGACTCCGTCAAAGTCAGACTCTTCCGACGAGGTAGGCCACCGGGGGTCAATGGTTTTTTGTCCGACAGAAATGGGTGCTGCTTATGTGTGCACACACGTGTGATGCAGTCAGCTTCTGCAGAGGGTGCAGTAGGCTAGGCGTTCAATCCTTCAAACGGCGGCATCAGCCCTCTGGCCCCTTCGAGGACGTGAACGGACGGTAGGCCCTACCGTCCACATCGAATTTGGAGTCGCTTCGACACACACATTACCCTCCCTCAACTTACACTAGCGCGCTATTGAAAGCGCTACGCGGAGCTCATTCGTTCCCTCAAACGGCGGGCTGATGACTGCTGGGCCGCTAGATGAAGTACCCGGCTTGCGGCATATCATATGCCGCCGTCTAAGTTCGCCCTGTCAAGGCGTTTGTACTAACGCTGTTAGTATTTGGCATGGTATCCTGCGCAGTGTTGGACTCCAGCCGGGTGCAGCATGTTCCCAAATTGACACCGACGTCGACGGGGGGAGGGGGGAAGCCGTGAAGCGTCTGGTCAGGCTGGGGTTGCCCGGGGGTACGGACCACTGGTGGCACAGCGTTTGCTACAGCTGGACACTCAGTGCAAGATCGGACACTCCGTCAGGCTGGGGTGGCCCGGGGGTTCGGACCACTGGTGGCACAGCGTTTGCTACAGCCGGACACTCAGTGGCAAGATCGGATCTAGCGCCACGTACGTCTGTGCAGTAGATCACCTTTGCAGTAGATCCCCTTTGGTCGGCATCCTCTACCATTCGCGCAATCTGTACCACCTACCACTTTAGGTTAATGGCACAACCTGTAACCTCTTCGTACCTCTCCTCACACAGAGTCCTCACCTTGAAAATTTACCGAGCCAAAGGCGCAGAAAGATAGTTCACACAACATCACATGTTGCGTATAGCACATGAGCTTTGTACAGCACACTGCGCTCCATCTCTCCTCCAATCATTTGCCTACATACTCAGGCAGGCTGGGGGTGCATAGAGACGATGGACAGCGCGCGTTACAACTCCCCATAAGGTAAGCTTCTCCCTCCGTCCACAACACCACTTTCCCAGCCCATCTAACAGTGCACAATTTACCACTCTCCATCTGTCATGTGCCCACTATCACTACGTTATCTCAATCCTGCTGCATTTTTAGGTGCCCTGCAGCAGCAGCAGCAGCAGAAACATGAGCAGTAGTAAGCAATGCTCTGATACCATAAGCTTGCAGCATGCATCTGCAGCATTTGATCTCCTGACGCAGCCTGTAAAAGTGACTCAGCCAATGCAACAGGATAGATCCGCTGGCAAGAGCTCTCCAGTGAAAATGCTATACATTTCTTGAGTTTATCCACCCTGTTCATATTCATAACTTGAGTACTGCCATACTATATGTATATTATCCCCAATAGTACCACTGTTGGCAGTGTTGGAAGTTGAAAGCACTTTTCTTGCCAGGGCTGTTGTCTCACTACATGCCAGCAGACCAGCTTTGCACTCCCACAATATCAGCATATGCAAGATTAATTCATGCAGTGAACACACAATGAATACTCTCCAGCTCTCTTACTCACATAAGAACTTTCACCATACTACTTAGATAGCTTTTTCAAGCTGTCTTCAAAACTAATTGATTTCAGAGAGCAGTGGCCAATGCGCACACTGAGCTTTTAGCATTGGTATCACTCATTGTCAGTCAAATCTGTTGTTGATTACACTGTTGGTGAAATGTCAACCAATACTGTTGGTTGGTATGGCATACATGATGTACTAAAACAGCAGATTTGACCGACAAGGAATGGTCCCCACTTGATGTAGTTGGGCCGATGCGATTGTCAGCAGATTTGGCCGTTCATAGTTTCTACCATAGCAGGCATACTTACAGTTTCCTTGCGCACGAAGGGGTCAGCCTGGAACTTCTCATCCTCTGTCAGCCTGTTACTGTCAACACCCTCGGCTGTGGGGCGAGGAGCAGCAGCTGCTGCTGCTGAGGCATCAATGCCAGCAGCACCTGCAGCAGGCAGCAGCACCAGCAACGTGTCCACAGATCAAAACATGTTTCCTAATAATCCACTTCTAGACTTTTAGATGACCTTGACATCATCACTAACAAACTCTCAGGCTTGTACTAACAGTCATTGCGCCAGCTTGTCAGGTTCTATCAAGCGAAGGCCTGTCGAAGCTCTGTAGGACATGTTCCTGCACTGTAGCAGTCATTTTGGCCGGGCAAGACATATCGTATGCCTGAGGCTACCAGTACTTCCGGCTTAGGGACACATTGTGTTATCTTTACAGCATGCTAATTTTGCGACTGAAGACAAAGATTGGGTTTATGTATTTAACACCATAAATCTACCTGTCAATCAACAGTGTTATTATGAGTGTTACTATATCCCACCTCCTGCGGCCATCTCATCAATGTTTTGTCCTGGTGCCGCCTCGTTGAGCTGTTCACGCCTGCCCTGAAGCTTCTGCTCATTGTCTAACTGAGACTGCAGCAGCTGACCAGGATCCCTGAAAACACACCACAGCAGTAACATACATGTAACACTTCACACTTGACAGGCTGTAGGGTCTGCGTTGTTACCATATCCCAACTGCGTAAATATTATATCATTACTCCCTGGACTCCCAGATTTTGCAATACAACACCGCATGACATGTACTGCTGGGAGTTGCTCAGCATGCCGTCCAGCAGTTGACGGCATCAAGAGCAACTTCAACAGTACATGCCTATTCATGTTGACTTGCACAGTTACTACATTAGGAGCTCATGTTTATGGGAGTTCTCAAAGTGCTGGGAGTTCTAATTGATGGAGTGGGCTTGGCTCACTGAATGATCTACAATGTAGCACATCACATTACTTCAGACCTTTTGGCAAGTTCACTGCTGTCACTGCTGAATTTGTTAGTACACATTGACTGACTAAACTTTTGTAACCGTTACACAGTCTGTTACATAACAACAGACTGTTATGATTGTAACAGTGTCATACCTGCCCAGGTCCTCCCTCATGTGCCTCTCATCCTCCGATGTCATTGGAACTGATCTCGGCTGCTCAGGAATTGCATCAGGTACCATGGCGTTCCATGCATTGCTGCTGGGGGGCTCACCCTGGTGATACACAGCAGCAGCAGCAGCAGCAGTAATGGTAATTGCTGGACCCCATAGGAGCAGTAGTGACTGCAGTTATGTAGATGACGTTTGAACGGGTCAACAATGCATGGTGGAATCGTAGATGCAGGTGCACCAGGCACCATGGCGTTCCATGCATTGCTGCTGGGTGGGTCACCCTGCAAAACCCCACAGCAGCAGCAGCAGCTGCAAGTGCGGACGAATTGGCATGATAGCATTCATCCACTAAGTGAGCAGGTTGGGCTTGCATCAGGTGCTATGATGTTCCAGGGATGGCTGCTGGGAGGCTGACCCTGCAGCAGCAGCAGCACCAGCAGCACCAGCAAGGCCTTGGCACGACCACCAGTTCAACATTAGGCTTTTCATGTAGGAAGCACACCCGACACAATGGCGTCTCTTGCATTCCTGCTGGGGCCCCCATCCTGCTATTCCTGCTATTACCGCATGCAGCGGTGTGAGCTGCTGCCCGAAGAGCAACAGCGCGCAGCCCAGGGAAAGGACATGAAACCTGGATCACATTGGTTCTTATGCACTGCACAAGCCCGCCACCCATCTGCTGGGTTCTAGCTTATATGCGATGTACTGTTGAGGTAAACAGTTCAGATCACACAGAGATGTGTACATGGACAACCTCAGCAGCCCGCAACTTGCATTTACTGCTTGGACGAGCATCAACAATCGCACGTCTTTCCAAGGTGGTAGATCAACGCCGAACGATAAGGTCTGGCGGTTTATACTGACCTCCATGGCGGTTCGCTCATCCTGTGGATGTCCTGACCGCGGCTTGGTCTGAGGAGCTGCTGCTGTGGTGCTCGCAGCATGCATACGTGCGTTGTCCGCCATCTCAATACAGCTTCAAGCTACCGTTCTTGCCTAGTTTGTTGATGAAATTGAGCTTGCCAGTAGGACGTTGATTATCGGAGATCTGCAGTTTCGAACTGAACTCCAACGTATTGGACCGAAACCGCTCAGATCTCCTGTCGACGGTGCTTACGTAGCACGGCGAACAAAGTGTCTATTTGTGCTTTAGCAGCTGTAAGGTTGCTGAAAGCTGCTGATGAGATTGTTTACGGGGCTGAATCACCATGACATTGCCGTGACGCCGTGCTGCTTCTGGGCCGCGCTCTCGTAGATCGACCATTTCCTGAACATGCCTATATCGTAAAAGTTTTATCGCAACATGTCTATTTGGAAAGAATGCTACTCAAGGCGCTCATAGCATGAACGTGCATTGGCGCCCAAAGGGCCGGCGAAGCAGTACAGCGGTTTTTGGGCTGTCCCGTTTCCACGGTTGACATGGCAACCCATCGGATTAGATCATCCGTCGACGCTACAAAGTCATCCATCGACGCTACAAAGTGCCGCACTGAGTATGGCGGGAAACTCGCACAGCCCCACTGCCAGTGTAAGTTGCTAGTACTGGTGGGCGACATGGACGCGGTGGCTCAACATCAAATAGTCATGGCAAGGGATTCGGGGGCTTCCAGGATAGTTGCACGGTTGGCTAGCTGTCAGCGCAGGCAAAGCACCAGTCTGCGGGATCCAACAAACTTTCAGCCTTAAACGGTTCAACTTGGTCAGTCGACCTGGCAAATGGGATTGATGAAGCTGCAGGTGGCGCCGCCACAGTGTGAACAGTCATACGACGCATTTGCTATCATGCGTGACATCCATGCGTAATTCTACATACGAATTTCTGAGCCCCCTCAATTCAAAGCTGTGAAGATGACCACTTGCACAAGGTGTCACCCTGCAGCTTGGACCACTGGTCTGCGGCAATGGCATTGCGCTGGCGTCATCGCCACAACCTGGCTGCACTTTAAATTAGTAGAGCTTATCAAGCTGAAGTTATTACATGTGCCAGCCGGTGGAAATTATCCTGTGGTCTCTGGCTAGCCACAAAATCAAGGACCTTTTTCACTGGCCGACACAATGCTAGATAGCAGCTAGCATCATGGCATAGAAGAACAAGAAAAATTACCCTTTCCGGCCGCAAGGCCTTTGGGACGAACTTGGTGGCATAGAAGGGCAGCTGAATAAAAGCCCAATGAGCCTGGACTGGCTTCGCCAACGTGGGCGGAATCACGCAATGCAACTTTCGGACTCAAACAAGAACATGCAACAAACAGAGTTCAGTATGGCGAACATGCATCTACTGTATCAGTGCCACTGCTGATCGGACTTTGTCCATGCCCAAAAGGAGCTGCACCAAGCATCCTAGCTGTGCATCCATGTGATGACAATCGATTTACATCTCAATCACAAAGGTGCACAGCTAGGTTGCTTGGTGCAGCTCCTTTCGGGCAATGGGCCGGATCTGTAAGCATTCTGGTAGAGGCCACAAAACCAGCAGCAGGCATTCTGTGCCTACAGAACCGACACCAAGCATCCTAGCTGTCAAAGCTGAAGTTGTCAACTGTCAACAGATGCCACCAACAGTCGCAGAAATTTTTTACCCGCATCCTGTGCCTTCTGAGCTGGGTGTGAACTGGTGGCATCTGATCATACCAACGTCTCGTGTGCCAGCTGATTGTGATCACCCTTGCACACTGGACTTGAATGTTGCATCAGGCACTGCACGCTGGGTTCCAGGGACAATTTACTTAACAGCAGGGAACCACCAACTGAAGACCCGTTGAGGTACACTCGGACGCAGTGTGACTGGAGCAAGAACATCCTCTAGCCCACCAAGTGCAAGTTCATTCAGGTGCCTGCAGCAGAGCAGATGGGTGAACACATAAGCATTGAGCTCAGTGCAAAAGCCGGACATAACAGCGAAAACAGAGACTGAGTGCTTGACAGGGTTGCATCTGGTTTGATCTTTTGTTGGTTTTGATTGGTTTCTGATTGAGGGTGGAAAGTACCAGTCTAGATGGTGAGGTATCCACTGTATCTTTCCTCATTCAAGAAAGACCTGAAGATGTTTTATGGGCTGGGTCTGAGTGTTGCAGCACTGTGGCTGGATTCACTGCTAGCTGAGCACTATGAATGTTACTGAAAGGGCA
>NSMO01000635.1:0-19755 GCA_002588565.1 Coelastrella sp. UTEX B 3026
TCGCTTGTTGAACAGGACGCAGCAGTGGGGGCTCAGGCGTGAGGGCTCCGGCGACCCAGCGGACCTCCTCGCGTCTATAAACATTACACAGACGAGCTGAAACAGCGCTAGGCACTGGCAGCGCCCAGGGCGCAAGGGTTGACAGTAAGTCAAAGCCTCCTCCCTCGTTTCTGCTACTTTATCCGAGTATCCCGCTCCACCGAGACTCTGGCAGCGCTGGATTCACCAAAACCGTGGTAGGTTCGTCCGCTGTACAAGTGAGATGTCTCTGTACACAGCAAACATAATGAGATGTTGAAGGACGAGGAAGTCTTCAAAAAGGTGCAAACAGCCTGTTTGAGGTTATAAAATTGATTCTGTCATGCGTTAGCCGCATGTGCCGCCTGTCTGTGGTTTTGGTCTCCTTGCTGGCCCAGGTTGCAGCACAGCTGGGAGTTCAATCCCCCCGTCTAGGTGGCTCAGTGGGATGGTGCATGTGATTGCAGGTCTCGCAACTGGGATTCAGTGTCAAACAAACCCCACAGCATTTCCTGCAGCCGCTATCACTCCCCAGTCAACAGCAGCATGAGCATGGCCGAAGCCCTTCCAGCAGTCCATCATACATCATCACAGCAACAGTATCGCCAAGCAGAACGCGCACGGCAGCTGGTACCAACTCCTCACCCGCACTTACAACTTCTGGAGGTCTTGGGCCTGCTACAAAGGCCCGGCCAGGCCAACTATCAGCGAGCAGTGCTACAGCTGTCAGTAGTTCTCAGGTGTGTGAAGCAACCATGTTGAGTGGTGCTGGTTGCCTGCAGCAAGCGCAGTGGCATGATATGATGCACATCACACAGCGCAAAGGTTGATGCGGCAGGCGTCAAAGGGCCTATGCTTCGGCTTGTGAGTTCAGTCACTGGCAGAATACTGTACGGCTACTCTGTTCTCAATACCTCAACACACTGTACATGCAGGGCCTGAGAACAACCTCACCACAAGCAGGACTGCTACCCCCTCTCAGCCCAAGTAGACTTGCCAACAGTAGTGGGTCAGCTTCACCGTACCTTGATGTTAGCGGCGCCATCAACACCATCAACCACAGCAGCACTTCTTCAGCACAGCACCAGCATGTTCGCACTCCTGGCAGCCCCAGCCACCTTAGCCCTCTGCGGCCAACTAAAAGCAGCCAGTATGTTACCGTGCAAGTCGCTGGAGACCGCAGCTGGCCTTCAGCAGATGGAGCAGGGCCTGGCAGTCCCGCTGCAGGAACACCCAGCAGCCCCAACAGCAGTAGATGGTCAGCTAGGAGGGCAGGGACAGCAGCAGCCAGTGACAGCAGTCCTGAGGGGCAAAGTAGGCAGCAACCACGCAGCAGACAAAGTTCAGCACCGAGCAGCCCCAGCAACAAGCAGCAGGCAATTCAGAGGGGCCCCCAGGACAGCCTCAGCCCCAGCAGTCAGGATGCTGCTGCTGCGCGCAGGCGCCGTAGATACTGGGACAGCAACACCAACCCCCCAGTTGAACCTAGCTTTGAAGATGCTCTCAGAGCCTGGCAAGGAGATGTTGAAGAGGGCGTCTACGGTCCCAGGTTTCTTGGAAGTCTCGATGCTGTCACTACTGGCAACATAAGTGCAGCTGCAACAGCAGCACACAGCTTGCCCGCCACTGCATCATCCAGCAGGCTCAGCAGTACTGGTCCTGCATCACCGGCTGTTGCAGCTACGCCATCAGTGTTTCAAGGTACTGGAGAGGAGGCGATGCAAGCCCTGGAGGGTTTAGTGCTTCAGAAGCTGGTTGCAAAACCGCACCTGACTCTCATGCAGCTGCAAAGGGGGATACAAGCGGTGTCGGTGCTGGAGAGTCAATATCAGCTGGCAGCCATTGGGGTCATGATTCAAGGCGGCTGCTGGATGTCGGCAATGCAGGTGAACGCTAGTGTCTGTATGTGCCGAAAGCTGCTGTTAGTCTGGGCTGAATACAGCTTGCTGCAGGAAGCTGGTGTGTTGTGTGCTACTGTACGCCTCTGGGAGGAGCAGATCAGCGGTCCTGATATTGCATGGCCACACATCAGGATGCTTTGGGATACTGCAAATTTGCAACTACTGTGCTGTTTACGATGCAACAGCATGTGTTCTGCTGTGTGTGACACTGTCCTGCAGGTCGCATATGCTGACCTATCTGTGCTGGCTGAAGTACTGCTTGAGATGCGCACCATCCTGGAAACAGGCTTGCAGTGGGACAACCAGGTAGTTAAGAGTTGGCAGAGTGTCCCTAGGTCTGCAAGTACGCGCAGCTCACAGCCATCCCATGTAACCTCTACTATGACTTGGTGGGTGCACCTGACAGCGCCAAACCCATTGTAGGCATATCAACTAGTGTGTGCTCTTGTCCACGTGCCACTCTTCTCCAAGCAGAATTGTTTTGAGTGTCTTGTTGATAGCATCCTGCACCTTCAAGTGCGTTCCTGCATGTTGTGCGTGCAGCAGTTGGCAGCCATGACCTGGCGCTGGAACAGCCTGGATCGCGACCTGTTCATGCGCTCATTCAGAGGACTAGGTCTTGTCAGTCAGTATCAGCAACTCAGAAAGCAGCTGACCCGCCTACAGTGCAGCAGCAACAGCAGCAAGCAAGCTCCCGCCCAGCCAGCTGCGCCAGGGTCGCCTACAGCAGCAGCACAGGCAGCAGTAGCAGGGGGCGACTCTGCAGAGCCTGGGGTTAGCAGCAATGGCAGGGTCAGCAGCTGTCACCCTGAGCTGGCGAAAGCTGAAAGGCTCTTGTTGCTGAGTGTCATAGATAACTACCTAGCTGACGTTGATGCTGCGCTCGCTGCGCAAGCAGCTGCTGCTGCAGAGGATGCGCAAGCCCAGCAGCAGGGCTTTTCAGTGCTGGCGGTCACTGACCAGACGCTTGACCCTGTGTCATCACAGAGTGATGGACATGCAGATAGCAGTGATAAGGGTGTTATATTGGCAGGTGATAGCCAAGAGGCAGCTGTTCCTGCAACACTGCTTGTTAGCAGTGATTGGAGGGTCTTTGCCAGCAGCCAAGAGCTTGCTGCAGCTCAGCAGCAGCAGCAGGATGAGCAGGAACAGCAGCAGAGACAAGACAACACAGGTTTGGAAGCCAGTGTAAGTTCACAGGTGCCTGGCAACATTGAAAACAGCCTTGTGCTTAGCAGTCCAAGCAGCAGTAAGAGACTGTCAGCGACTCCTGCAGCTGCTCCTAGCAGTGCATCCACTAAAGGTTCTCCTGCAGCCAGCAAGCGAGCTTCAAGCACAAGCTCACGCAAGACGCAACGGCAGCAAAGCCCCAAACTAGCCAAGCAAGCACCATCAACACCAGCACCAGCAGTGGCTGACAGTTTCAATTTCAAGTCGGTGCCTGCTGATGCTGTCGCACACACCGCCAGGACCAGCAGTAAGCTTGGTGGCAGTTCCAGCAGCAGTAGCAACAAGCGGAGTAGCTCTGCAACAGCAGCAGCGCCACCTGCCGCTACTAAGGCCAACAGGCAGCAAGCACGCAGGCACAGCGCTGCTGCTGGAGGTGCAGTGACAGTAGGTCCAGCAAAATCAGCAAGGGCTCCCAAGGGTGCATCCCCCTTTGAAAGCAGTATCTCAGCAGATAAACTGCTGCCCATGCAGCAGCCTTCATCAGAGAATCAGCACACGCTTGGTTCAGTATCTGAGGAGCCGCAGGAGCAAGAAGAGGGTTTGCAGGAAGACCGGGATGAAGTAGCAGCACAACAGCCACAGCAAGAGTTGTTGGATGCAATGCCAGAAGGCCAGCAGGAGCAGCCACAACAGGGTCCAGCAGTTGGGCAACATACTCAGCTAACAGAGCAGGAACACCAGCAGCAACCACAGTCAGCAAGCAAGGATCTGAGCTCTCGGCAGCAGGATGTGCAGCAAGCTGAACCAAGAGCGGATAGCAGCAGCACTGCAGAGGGGGACACAATGCAGGAGGAACATCAAACCGAGCCTATAGCAGCAGTGGGCTCGCCACTAGCAGCTAGTCACTCAATCGGCAGTGCTCAAAGTGAGGAGGCTCTGCAGAAGCCAACAACTGAAGCAGCAGGTGCTGTCCCAATAACAGTAGCAATAGAACCACCGCAGAATGAGATGGCATCAAGCATGCCCACAGGAGCCGCTGACGACAGTAAGCAGCAGCTGCCAGTAGAGCTCGAACAGTCTCCGGACGCTGATACTGCAGATCAGCCAGCAGGCCCAGGTGGCCAGCAGGATGCTGCATTAGAGCAGCTGCATCAGCCTGCAGCTGAGGAGCAATCAGCACAGCAGCAGCAGGAGCCGCAACAAGACAGCCTGAAGCAGTTGGAGCAGCGTCCTTCTGTGCAATCAGACAGGCTGGCACAGCCTGGCAGCCTGCAACAGGCACAAGCAGCGCAGCCACCACAGCAGCAGCAACAACAGCAGCGAAAGGTACCACAGTCTCAGCATTCAGAGGCAGTGAAGAAAAATCAGCGTCACGGAAGGCAGCCTGTTGCTGTAGCATCAGCCAAGCAAGCCAGTCCCCATCAAACGCAGCCCATACAGGTGCCAGCACAGCTACAGCCGAAGCCTCAAAAGCCAGAGCAAGGCAGCAAGGCTGTGGCTGCAGCTGCATTAGCCAAGCCTAGTCCCCGTGAGGCTCGTACTACAGAAGAGATCTATGATATAGCTGAAGATGCTACTGAAGATATGTTTAGTGCACTATCTGGTATAACAAACCTTACCAAGGATCTAAACAGCTTGTCTGCGGACCTACTTGCGGGGCGCCCAGTCAAGCAGGATAAGCTGCGTAAGGGGCACAAGGAGAGTTCAGCAGAGCCTGAGCACATGCACCACAGCAGCCAGCAGCAGACGCCAGCAGAGTCAGCAACAGCACAGCAAACAGCAGCAGACAGTGATAGTGCTGATCTTCCTGCTGAAGCAGCAGTAACTGCCAGCCCACAGCAGCAGCAACCTCAGGCACCCTCTGAGCATTGCAGTAGGCCTCAATCACGGCAGACTAGCCGTCGGCCTAGTATGATGGGCTCACGACCTGGCAGTGCACAAGTGCAGCTCTTCAGCGGCATGATCAACGACAAGGATCATGCCAGTATAGCTGCTGCATTGCAAGCAGCCAACCTAGGCAGCAGCTGGTCCCGCCCTGGCAGCAGCAGCAGCAGCAGACCAGTGCGTCCTCAGTCTGCTACACACGGGCAGTTCCCAAGCCGACCCGGTTCTGCTGCTGCAACGGTACGCAATGCAAGCAGTAGGCCCAGGTCCGCTGATAGCACAGATCCCACAGAAGCTGGCTTGCAACGGCTGCGAGACACATGCGCTGAGCAGCGAAAGAACATAGAACTCATAGCACAAAGCGCTATATCTGCTGAAGCTGATGCAGCAACAGCAGCTGATCACCAGGCCAATGCAGCAGTGGAAGTACCTGGCAGCCCCAGAGCAGCTGGCACCCCCAGACCCTGGTCTGCAGGCAGGTCAGGGTTGGGCAGTAGGCCACACTCAGCTCAGAAACGCAGCAGTATTGATGGTCCAGCTGCCGCAGTAGCTGGTACGGATGCGCTGTTACCAGGGCTGGAGGTGTCTGGACAGCAGAACAGTACTGCAGAGAACTTGCCTGAGGGTTTAGAGCAGGGGTTGGAGCAAGGATTAAGCCATCTAGGAAACTACCAGAGCTACCAGTTAGGTACTGCTGGTCAGCTGGAGCGGGTGCCTGAAGAGCCCAGCCAGCTGCAGCTGAACTGGGAACAGAGTCAGTTGCAGGAGACACGCAGTAAGCAGTATGTTGGCGCTCAGGTTGCTGCAGACGACCAGCAAACAGGGGCATCTGCAGCGGACCTTGCTCAGCAGCAGAGTGGCGCAGATGCAGCAGAGAAGTCAGAATCACGATTACAATCAGCGCAGAAGCAGCTGCCGGTAAGCTCATAGGTTGCAACTTCTGTTGTAATGCTTAGGCCATATGAAGGCAGCAGTTGAGTGGCCCCTCAATGCATGGTGCAGGTTGACTGTATAGTGACCCTCGTTGTGCTGGTGGTAGCATGAGCTGCAGCTGCAGCACACAGTGTGCAGAGCCTTTGCAACCGGGTTACTGCTTCGCCCCTGAACGTACAGACTCACTGTTTGGTGTTATGTTATGCACGTATGCTTGTGTACACCCATTTCTATGCATCAATACCCCATTTATCAGGAGTCACTCCTGATTCGGTGCTGCATGTTACACTGCAGGAAGAAGTGCAGCGCACAATGCACTTGTTCCAGCAACGATTGCAGCAAACCTCCCTCATGGCACAGCAGCTTCTAGCACAGCAGGTGGCTGGCCAAGCAGCACGTCGCAGCAGCAGAGGCACCAGCAGCAGGCCCGGCTCAGCAGGGTGCCCACCAGGCAGCAACCACAGCAGGCCAAGCTCAGCCTCTCAGCGGGCAGCAGGTATGCCTGGGGCTCTCGGCGGCCGCGGCATGGGCGCCTTAGAGCAACCAGAGTTTAGCAGTGCTGATGGCAGTGGGCTAGGGTTCGGTATGACGCCTAGGAAGCTAGCTGCACTTGGAGGCGAAGAGGCACCGACAAGTGATGAGGTCGTGGAGTATGCAAGATACTTGGGCATGGATCCTGAGCAGGTAACTGTTTGGCTGCTTTGTTGTCTGCTAGGACTGCAGCAGGCTAGCATGCTGTGTGCAATGTGTTTCTCAATGCGCTGCAGTAACCTGTCATCAGTACAAGTACGGCCTGTGCCAGGGCAGTTTATCCCATCACGTTGCTGCCCAGCTATTAGATGTGCAACCAGGCCGTATAATGTGTACATTCTGCAGTGCAGAGTGTGCTCTGTTATACACTGCTTGACAGCAGCAATTGGCTTGCGTCAAGGCAGGGAAGCACAATGACTACACTGTGCTGTGTACTTGAGGGCCCTGTGGTATGCGCTGCTTCAGATCCTTGCTGCAGACTGCTGGCCTTGCTAAGCGGGAGTTGGCCAGGTACTGCTGACGCCCTGCTCGCTGTTTCTTTACGTTTGCAAGGGTAACACTTTTTTTTATGCGGTGGCAACTGTTGTTGACTTCCTGCTGCTGAATATTGCTTGCTGCAGGACGCTGATTTGTTGCAAATGCCCAGTCAGCATCTCCTGGATCCCACTGTGATGCTGGCAGCTCCATCTGACAGATGAATGTTGCCCCCTGCTGACATTGGTGGCTGCTGCAGGATGCTGGTCTGCTATTGTAACAAAGAGGCACTGACGGCACTCAGTTTGAAAGCCTGGATAGGCCACTTGCACGACATGCTGCTGATGACCTGCTGACATTGCTGGCTGCTGCAGGACGCTGATCTGCTGTACATTGCTGAATGGGCATTGACAGCCCACTGCCCTGATGCCTGGACAATCCACTTGGACAAGGAAGGCAATGAGTTCTTCTACAACACAGCTACTGAGGAGTCAACCTATGAGCATCCCATGGATCGGTACTACCGGGATATGTATCAGCAGAAAAAGCGGGAGAAACTGCAGGAGTGAAGCAGCTGTGCCGGTGTGACATTGAAGCCTGTCAACACACTGCTGCTGGTGTTGTGGAGAACTTTCATCATCATCAGTGCCAATGTTCTCAAAACATTAGACGGTCTATTTTTTGTCCTTTGTCCATTGCTTCTTTGTTTCGTCTGAGTCGCTCTTCTCTATGGCATTTGCAGCACTTTGGGTGGCCCTGCAGCGCCATTTCTTTTTTAGTTGAAGTGCCTTGCTGTCACATGCCGTCACCAGCCCGCCCAAAAGCACCTCCTGGCATGACGTGTCAGTCCAACATTCCTTGTGTATTCACTCATGGTCGTTCCTTTATCTGACACTGGCAAGTTTATCACAACAGCTTTGCTCACATTGGTTGTGAGCGGTCTGCCGGCCTAGTATCATCTACGTGGCGGGCTGTTTGTCTGCTAAGCTATCAGCATTGTCATCGAGCTACTTCTGAACACGTTGAAATATCATCTCGAATGTTTTTGTGCAAGAATGAGAAGTCTGTGCGGGCACGATGACACTACAGTGAGCCCAATCTCACCTAGCTATAGCAATAGCTTTGTGGTGTGATGTGTTGTGTAGCGTTGGCAGGGCGACATTGCCTCAGATGGTCGACATGGCCCCGCTTTCGGGTCCTGGTATGCAATGTAGTCGAGGCTTAAGGGGAACTTCCCCTTAATACGGTATCGCGACACAGGTGGTCCTACCTGGCATGCCATGCCAGCTGCAGGTGGGCCAGGTGGTCGTAACACAACGCTACAAAGGGTCACGCATGCTGATGGCCTGCAATCACGTGCACGTATAAATAAGAGCACATGCCTAAAACTAAACCGGTGTACAAGAGCCGATGTGCCAGCAAGGGAAGTTCACACAGTGAAACTCGGGACGGTGCGCTAGCGCACGCGGACCGTGCGTAAGGCCGCCTCGCCGCAGGTGCTATTAGCCAATGACGGTGCCGAAGACGATATTACAGCGGATTAGTCGAGGTTTGCGCTCAGGATTGCTAGGGACGGGATTACTGTTATTTACTCTGTCAGCTTGTCACGCAGGGTAATCCGATACTTGCCACAGCCTATAAGTCGCTCAGCCTGACCTATGTCGCCACTCGCAGCTGTCTATCAAGGCTCAGGCTCTGCTAGTATCTTCTCACTGACTTACCTGCGCAGCACGCCCAGCTTCAACCCGACAGTCCACCATCATGGCAGCAAGCAGCCACGACAACCGCTGGGCAGGCGTGCAGCGTCTGTACACTCAGCAAGATGTAGAGAAGCTACGAGGCAGTATGAAGATTGAGCACACATTGGCTCGTCATGGTGCTGAGCGTCTGTGGAAGCTCTTGCACACAGAGCCCTACATTCACGCATTGGGAGCTCTTACTGGCAATCAGGCTGTGCAACAGGTGCAAGGTGAGCCTGCGTTTGCGGTTCGTTTGCTGAGCCTACCACTGCTGGCTGACTGTGCCACCGGTACACGTGCAGCGCAACAAACTTGCTAACCTGTTTACTCCAGGGCCTCGTGCATTGCTGAATAAAAAGCTATAGAATGTATCCGATATTGTAGAAATGCTACGAGGGCAATCGTCGCACAGCAGTCGGTACAAATGTTGCTGACGCGGCACACCGGATTGCTCGTGTCCACGTTTGCCAACAACCTCATACAGTTCTGCAATCACTTATCATAAGCAAGATGTAAACACCCACATTGGTTGTTTTGCGCTTGTGTTTATGCTCTACAGCTGGTCTGAAGGCCATCTACCTATCCGGCTGGCAGGTTGCTGGTGATGCCAACAGTGCAGCCCAGACTTACCCCGATCAGTCTCTGTACCCCGCTGACTCTGTGCCAAAGGTTGTGGAGCGCATCAACAATGCCTTCATTCGGGCAGACCAGATCCAGCATTCACAGGTGGGCTGAGTTTGGTTAGCTACTGCTAGCTGCTTGGTTGTAGTTGTCGTGTGTCCTGCACCACATGTCTCAGGTATGTGTAGCTTCAGCTTGCCGAGTCTCCACAAGGCAAAATTCTCCGGTTGTGGCAACGATCTGAGGAGTCAGAGCCACTCCAGTGATCAGCTGGGCATTCATTTTGAACAAGCTGTATGGATTTGTATTGCTCAGAGTGCAGCATTGCTATTTTGGTGGCCTGTCACTGACATGATCCTGCCCCTGCCTCTCCTGCAGGGCAAGAGCGACATCCACTGGTTTGCCCCAATCGTTGCTGATGCCGAGGCTGGCTTCGGTGGCAACCTGAACGCGTTTGAGCTGATGCGTGCCCTCATCAAGGCCGGCGCTGCTGGTGTGCACTTTGAGGATCAGCTAGCCTCAGCCAAGAAGTGCGGTCATATGGGCGGCAAGGTGCTGGTGCCCACCAGCGAGTTCGTGCAGAAGCTGCAGGCAGCCCGCCTGGCTGCTGACATCAGTGATGTGCCCACAGTCATCATTGCCCGCACAGATGCTCTGGGTGCCTACCTGCTCACATCAGACATCGATGAGCGTGATAGACAGTTCTGCACAGGTGTGTATTGCTCTAACTGCAGCCCAAGCCCTTTGATAAGCCCTTGGATAAGCTTCCGTGTGTGCTAGCACTGTTTGCAGGGGCTGCAGCTGCACCCCTTGGGAGCTCTAGAGGTCTCATAGTGCTGTGTGTGGTCTAAGGTCTGCATCAATGTACCTCCGTAAGGCTTATGCACTATGGCTGACTAGTCTGTGGACAAGTTTTGATGCTGGTCTTGCCAAGGGTGTGCCAGTGCTGTGAGTTGGAAGCTGCTGATACAAGCCGCGCTGCTGTGCCTATTTTATCACAGGTGGCCGCACCTCTGAGGGTTTCTTCCAGATCCGCGGTGGCATTGAGAGTGCCATCGCCCGTGGTCTGGCCTATGCTCCATATGCTGACCTGGTGTGGTTTGAGACCTCTGAACCCAGCCTGGAGGAGGCCACAGCATTCGCCAAGGCCATCCATGAGAAGTTCCCCGGCAAGCTGCTGGCATACAACTGCAGCCCAAGCTTCAACTGGAAGAAGAAGCTGGATGATGCTACCATTGCAAAGTTCCAGGCTACACTAGGACAGCTGGGATACAAGTTCCAGGTAGGTTCCCTACATCACGTTGGTGCTGGGCTGTGTGTAGCGACATTGCGGAGCCATGTGATTCTTTGCACATTTGATTGGATTAGGTGCAGACATACTGCAGTTCGTATCATGATGGCTCAGTGTTGGTAAGGCAAAAGTGCAGGATAGACAGCCAGCAGGACTGCAGATCTGCATTGTGCGGGCGTCAGGCGCACCTTTTGCAAACCCCTTCTCAACATCTGTCTGACAAATGCTTCATCTTCCTGCTTTCCTGCAGTTTGTGACCCTTGCTGGCTTCCACGCTCTGAACTTCAGCATGTTCAGCTTGGCCCATGACTACGCTCGCCGCGGCATGTCAGCTTATGCTGAGCTGCAGGCAGAGGAGTTCTCTCGTGAGAAGGATGGCTACACCGCCACCCGTCACCAGGCCTTTGTTGGTACAGGCTACTTTGATGAGCTGGCTCAGGCTATTGCTCAGGGCCAGGCATCAACATGTGCACTGACAGGATCAACAGAGGAGGAGCAGTTCCACTGAACAGTAGCTTGAGTGTAATATAGGGTGATTGCTTATTGAGTGTGTAAGTTGCATGTATTAGTTGGTGATTGTGGCACAGAGTTTGTTGTGCCGAAGGTGGACGGGTGATGGTGTCAATATGGGACTGTTGTTTTTGTGTATGATGTTGCAGTCACCCACAGTGTGGGTGCAAGTTGGTACTGTGTATAGTCATAACAGACATGTGGGTAAGATACAAGGCATGGTGCCGGGGTGGGCATTGCACGAGTTGGCAACTTGCGCAGCTTGCACTGGGGAGCCAATGTGCACATAAGATGGAATGGTCACAGCATGCTAGCACATTGGATGGTTCACAGCAACTCAACTTCCTTTCAATCCGCCACCTTCCTCAGATTGGCCTTCTTCAATTGGCCCTCTTGAAACAACTTGATGTATTTTCTGTACAAAGTAGCCCGTTGCAAGCAGGTGGCAGTTTTGTCTAGTGCACAGCTACTGCAATAAGTAGCTGCCGTGTCGTGTGAAGTGAAACATGGCAGGGTTTTTGTGTACACGAAACGAACATCTGTACAACTGGTCTGGCATGGAGGGAAAGGTGGTCTTGCTCGAGCGAACGAGAACTTATGTATGCAGCCTCAGACATGGTCCTGTTAGCTGTGCCCAGATGTTCTGGTCGAAGAGCGTCAACAAGCGGTCTGTGGTGCTGGATTGGTTTGGATACGCCAATACAACGTCATTTGCTGGCGAGTGTTGTTACAGCTGGTAACACGCCGAGACATAACTTACTGCCGGAGGTGTCGTACAACATGTTTCAGTTTACAGGCTCTGTGACCACAGGTTACAGCCCTGGCTACAGACCGTGGTTGCAGCCTGAAACAGGATGTAAGAAACTGGCCTAGCAGAGCTTGTCGCTGCAATTCCAGAAATCCCCACTGCGATGGTTCCGCGCTTGAAGAAACTACAGAGGGTGCTGCAACAGGAAGCAGTGATATGGCAGGCTGTGCAAAGCGGGCTGAGGTTTCAACCAACTTGTTACGAACAACTTCTAGTAGAACAACAGACAGGCTGTTTGTCACTCCGCCAGTGGTGAGGGGGGTGTCAATGCCTCTCAAAGACGTACGAAAACAACAGAGTGCCTCTCTGAGGCCACTGGCTTCCTTCAATGATTTATACATCCAACAGCAAACCGGGCTTTTGAAGCAAACATCAACCCAAAGTTGGTGTGCCAGGCACTGCTTTCAAAGGTCGCTTGGTATCATGGACAGCAGACCCTCTGGCCCAGATGACAGCAGCTTCACCTAATCATGACAGATGACTGCCACAACTGCGCAATCGTGTGTGCCATTGTGAACAAGCCAACCACTCCAAGTGTTTGCGCAACATGTATACATGGAGTCCATGTAATACTCCACCATGCTGGATCCTCAAACTCTTCAACTCCACAACATGCCATACGTATGCATACTAGGCATCTTGAGTGATTCCAATGGTTGCCACATTCCGTCTGAGATGATTTATTGGTGCGTGAGCCAACTGATGTGGTAATCCAACTCGGCTGCACCTAAAAGGTGATCTTTGTTAGTGACAGACTCCAGGACAAAACACCAACCGCCACACCACTCAGTCTTTGCTGGTGTCTGACAACGTTGCACGCATGTTTTTTTGAATAACAAAGCGAGGAACCAACCAAAATATCAGCTGTGCAGTCACATAACAAGGCTGACCAAGCCACATGACATGAGCTACACACTGATGGGAATCCACCCCAGGCTTCCAGGCCTACCTAGCATCGAACATTGATGCACAAACAGCAAGTGTGTGGGAACAAACACTGAAAGCATCCTATCAACTGGCGGAGCAATTACATTGCAGCTAGGCAATCAGGTGTGTACATGACGTCACCTGCATAGTAGTCAATTGTCATTCAAGATGTTGTGCCACTGGCACCAGCCTGGCTAAATATCACCGCCTTTGTAAACACAAAGCCTTACATAGGCCACGCTGTGACTTCAAGCTCACGCCACCAGCTTGAAGTGTTCTGATGAGTTTGCTTGTTGTAGTTGGAGCTGTGTAGGTAAGCCAGGACCTCTACTGGCCTCTGGCTACCAGTGACAACATCATGCTTGGAGCAAACCAATCTAGCCTCAATGCCGTAGGAGGACTTGGCGCTTGCGCTGCACGCTTGAAAGTGTTACGACGCACAGACGTAGGCCCTATAACCTCCTCATCAATAACTGTTGACTTGTTCAGCATCCGCCAGTGGCAGCCGTTGGGATCTGGCATGCCTTCAGGACCTGAATTTCCACAGGTGTCAGACCGATGGATGGGATCAAGCCTGGCAGGCACCAACCTGTGGAGGCAGACAGCCATGGCACATGACCTTATAAATCTCTGAACTGTACACGTTTGGCCTTATGTCATAGGGGCGGTTGGCACTCCCAACAAACACAGAGAGACCTGATACTGGTGACCACAGATCATAGTGTGCCTTACCAGGCCCGCGTAAATTATTGACCTGGCGAGAAAAGAAAGAAGATAGAAAAGAAAGCACTTTGTGGCCATCACGGATTTGCCAGCTCCTGAAAGTTGGCAAACTACACCGTATGCCACTTGCCGTATGTGGCTTGATTTTGGCTGTCACCAACACCAGTTGTAGTTGCTGTTGTTCATCATATAAGAGCACATGGTATTGCGACACATGTGGGAATGAGAATCCTGGCTGCTGGAACGCGATGGCATCGCCAACCAGACTGACATAATGCTGTGCAACTCCACTTAGGGTCATGCCGCCGAGCGCAAGGTTAGCAAGCCAGACTACCAAACAGTGTTGCGCAGCCCATACTGTTAGTGAAATGTTTAAACCGCCATACTCACATTCAGGGCTCAAAAGGCTGTTGAACTTTTGCCCAGAATTGAGATTTGTTGAAAATGGGATGGTAGACATCATACGCAGCACACATTGCAGGGCAGCAGCGTGGTATCAAACTGTCAGGAAGGACGATACATAGTTGGGCAACTCAGCCTTGATCCGTGATAAGCAGGTAAATGCTTATGATGGCCTTCAGCAGCTTTAAATGCAAGTCTCCGAGCGGCTGAAAATGGGAATCCCACAAGGTAGGTATGTATCAGCCAGCTGATGGTCAGGCAATATCTACATGCCGTACTGCTGTGCCATGCGCTCACATCATCGCAACAACTTGCTTGGTCGCCGGTATCTGGGTCGCAGTTGGGAAGCGCCGCACTCACGACCTCATAGGTAACCTGGGAATCGTCACTGACCCCCAGCGTTGCCAAAAGGTCAGCGTTGCAAGACTCCTCCGTCACCTGCAACAGGCTCCGACGGATTGGGTAGCGGGCGGCCTTGGCATCGGGGATAACGAACGACAGAATCAGAGCCAGCAAACATAGATTAAAGCAGCGAGCAGACATCAGGCAACCAGGCAGCAAAGCACTTGGAGACACACCAGCGTTGTCACAGCTCACACGTTGCCAGTTGTGGCACTCTGCATGGAATGGTGGCAAGACTCGTCTAACCTGCAGCACACCAGGATGTGGAGAGCCTTAAGAGCCGATTCCTGCTGTTCGTCTGCCGTGCGGGGTTATGAAGGGCAACTTGAAGGCCGGTTTGCGACACGTGCCGTCGGCCGCCGGGGTCTTTGAAGGAAGCACAGAAGTTCTCCGAGAGCTGCCTGCAGCTGCCAAGGGACTTCCCGACCTCCTCAAATGTTGCTTAGGAGGTGACCGGCACAACCTACGGCGTTGAATCATAAGACAAGCAGTCAAGCAGTCGTGAGCCTTTGCGGCGGGTTGCTGCTGCGGCCTGCCCACCTAGGACCGCGATCCAATAAAGGTGGGCGTCGGTACCGGCTACCAGTAGTCGTGGGCAAGGCTTCAGCTACTTGGTTGCGGATGCCGTATGGCTGCCGACAAGAGCTGGCCGCCTCGATGCAATGCAATGAACAATGGAGCCACGGGACTTCACAAGACCTTTCTCAAGGTACGCCCGAGGTAGAGCTGATCCCAGGTATCGTAGAGAAGTCATTGCGGTGCTTGAAGGCGGGATTGCAGGCGACACTGGTACAGGAAGCAGGGAGGTGACACGGCTTGGAGATCATCATCATACTTGACACCAATAGCGGTTTGCTTGATTCACACACTTGCTGTTGGTCGATCTAATGTTTTGTATCTTGTAACGTGTTGCTAGAAGATTCGAAAGGATATTGCTTGTTGACCTCTTGACTGTCCTGTCAGCTACCAGAATAAGAAGCTCTTCTACCATCTGGAGGCTTGTTTACCCTCTTGTTTACAGCTGGTCACAGGCCGAGCCTCGGCCTGTGATGGCAACAGCCTCGGACTCCGTGATCATCACTGAGAAACATGATGTTTCTCAGTTTACAGGCTCCGCAACCACAGGTTACAGCCCTGGCTATAGACCGTGGTCACAGCCCAAAAAGGGACCCAAGGATCCACTCTAGCAGAGCTTGTCGCTGTAGTCCCAGGAGTCCAATGCGATGCTTTGCGCTTGGAGACCCTACACAGGGTACTGCCACAGGATGCGTACATGGCAGGTGGTGCAAACACTGGCTTCAAGTTAGCTTGTTGATAGAACAATACATAGGCTGTCTACCCACTCCACCCAGAGGCCCTGGAGTGTCAATGCCTCTCAAGAGATGTACGACAGCAATAGACTGTCTGTCTGAGGCCACTGGCTCCAACCATTTTCCCTTACATCCAACAGCAAACTGGGCTTTTGAAGCAAACATCAAGCCAAAGATGGTGTGCAAGGCACTGCTTTAAAAGGTTGTTGTCATGGACAGCAGACTCACTGGCCCAATTGACAGCAGCTTGCGTATTAACCCAGTCGTGACGGATAATTGCCACAACTCGCAATTGTGTGTGCTATTGTGAACAAGCCAACCACTCCAAGTGTTTGCGTAACATGTATGAATGGAGTCAATGTAATACTCCACCATGCTTGATTCTCAAACTCTTCAACTCCACAACATGCCATACTAGGCATCTTCAGTGAGTTCGATGGTTGCCACAGTCGCCTGAGATGATTTAGTGGTGCGTAAGCCAACTGATGAAGTGATCCAACTTGATTGCACCTAAGACTTCATCTCTGTTAACGACCAACTCCAGGACATCACACCAACCGCCACACCACTTAGCCTTTGCTGGTGTCTGACAATGTTGCACGCATTATTCTTTGGATAACAAAGCGATGAACCCAAAACAGCTGTGCAGTCACATAACAAGGCTGACAAAGCACACATGACATGAGCTACACACTGATGGGAATCCACCCTAGGCATCTGGGCCTACCTAGCAATGAACATAGATGCACAAACAGCAAGTGTGTGGGAACACAACATCCTATCAACTGTCAACGCAATTACATTGCAGCTATGCAATCAGGTGTGTACATGATATCACCTGCATAGTATTCAAATGTTATTCGAAAGAGTGTGCCGTCCTGGCTGCGCCAGCCATGTACATGCCAGGCTAAACACCACCGTCTTCATAAACACAAACACATACATACGCCAAGGCTGTAACTTCAAACTTACACCACCAGCTGTAAGTGTTCTGATGAGTTTGCTTGTTGTGATTGGAGCTGTGTATAGGGGCCAATTGAGCAGGGCCTCTACTGGCCACTTGGTATCAGTGACAACATCATGCTAGGAGCAAACCATTCTAGTCTCAATGCCGTAATAGGACTTTGCGCTTGTGCTGCATGCTTGAAAGTGTTGAGGCGCCCAAATGTAGGCCCTAAAACCTCTTCATTAGACTTGTTCAGCATCCGCCAGTGGCAGCCGATGGGATCTGGCATGCCGTCGTAATCAGAACGAAACTTGGATCTGATACGAAGGCAAATTCTGGCAGGCAATAACCTGTGGAGGTAAACAGCCATGGCACACAACTGTCAGTACAAGTTAAAGAGTTTTGGACTCTACATGTTTGGAGGCCGAAAGTTCTGATAGGGGTCTTGGTAGCCACAAATATACATGTACAGAGAATCCTGAAACTGGTGATCATTGCTGCTTACCAGGCTGACGAAAAATGATGGTCTGTCGACCGCTTTGTGATCCATCACGAATATCTTGTGGAAATAGTTTGCCAATCTATGAGAAATTCGTCCCAGCCCTGAAACAGTGCCCGTACCGGCCCCAGATTTGCGTGTGACTGGTCATATTTGGCTTGAAGATTGGCTGGTATTTACACGGGCTGCCGTTGCAGTTGTTCATCATGAAAGGGCATCTGAAACTGCAACACTAATGGAATGAGAACGCTGGCTGCTGGAACACGATGGCACCGCTAAACAGCCTGACATAGCGCTGTGCAACTCTACGTAGGGTCATGCCGCCGACCAAGCTAGACCACCAAACAGTGTCGCGCAGCCCAAATTATTATTGTTGATACAGCCATACTCACATTCAAGGCTTACAAGGGTCTTCAACTTTTGTCCAGGATTGATGTTCGTTGATCATGAGTGGGTCGACGTCAGACGCAGCACACATTGCAGGGCAGCAGCAAATTTCAAGTTTGTCAGTGCCAGCAAAGAAGATACCACCTGAGGAATTTAGTCTTGAACCGTGGGTAAGCACGAATGCTGATCATGACCTTCAGATGCTTTGAACGCGAGTTTAAGCTGCAAATGGCCAACCAAAAGGAGGTAGGTCTGTGTCACTGGCAGTCAGCCATTAGTGAGCCGAAGTTCATATGCCGTGCTGCTTGTCATCGTGCTGTGCCATCCGCTCACATTATTGCAACAACCGGCTTGGTCGCCGGTGGTTGAGTTGCAGTTGGGAAGCGCCTTGAACGTGACCTCTTCGGTGATCTGGGACTCGTCGCTGACCCCCAGCTTTGTCAAAAGTTCAGCGTTGCAAGACTCAGCCGTCACCTGCAACAGGCTCCGACGGACGGCCTTGGCATCGGAGATAACGAACGACAGAATCAGAGCCAGCAAACACAGAGTGAAGCAGCGAGCAGACATCAGCAACTAGGCAGCAAAGCACTTGGAGATACACCAGCGTTGTCACAGCTCACGCGTTGCCAGTTGTGGCACTTTGCAGAGAATGGTGGCAAGACTCGTCTAACCTGCAGCACACCAGGATGTGAAGGAGCCTTGAAGAGCCGATTCCTGTTGTTCGTCTGCCGTGCGAGGTTATGAAAGGCAACTCGAAGGCCGGCTTTCAACACGTGCCGTCGTTCGCCGGGGTGTGTGAAGGAAGCACAGAAGGTCTCCGAGAGCTGCCTGCAGCTGCCAAGGGACATCCCTACCTCCTCAGATGCGGCTAGGCGCTGACCGGCACAACCTACGTCGTAAAATCATAAGACAAGCAGTCAAGCACTCGTGAGCCTTTGCGGCGGGTTGCTGCTGCGACTTGCCCACCTTGGGACAGCGATCCAATAAAGGTGGGCGTCGGTACCGGCTACCAGTAGTCGTCGGTAAGGCTTCAGCTACTTGGTTGCGGATGCCGTATGGCTGCCGACAAGAGCTGGCCGCCTCGATGCAATGAACAATGGAGCCACGGGACTTCACAAGACCTTTCTCAAGGTACGCCCGAGGTAGAGCTGATCCCAGGTATCGTAGAGAAGTCATTGCGGTGCTTGAAGGTGGGATTGCAGGCGACACTGGTACAGGAAGCAGGGAGGTGACACGGCTTGGAGATCATCATCATACTTGACACCAATAGCGGTTTGCTTGATTCACACACTTGCTGTGGGTCGATCCAATGTTTGGTACCTTGTAACGTGTTGCTAGCAGATTCGAAAGGTAATTGCTTGTTGACCTCTTGAGTGTCCTGCCAGCTACCAGAATAAGAAGCTCTTCTACCATCTGCAGGCTTGTTGACCTCATGTTTACAGCTGTCACAGGCCGAGCCTCGGCATGTGATGGCATCAGCCCAAGAGATGTTTCTCAGTTTACAGGCTCCGCAACCTGTGCACAGGTTACAGCCCTGGTTACATACCGTGGTCACAGCCTAAAAAGGGACCTAAGGATCCAGTCTAGCAGAGCTTGTCGCTGCAGTTCCAGGAATCCAATGCGATGGTTTTGCACTTGAAAAAGCTACAGAAGTTACCGCGGCAGGCGGTACAAAAGCTGGCTTGGACTGTTGATAGAACGATTAATAGGCTGTTCACCCACTCCGCCGAGACGTAACACCTCTCAGACATGTACCATGACAACAGAGTGCCTCTCTGAGGCCATCTGCTTGCACCACAATTCCAGATATCCAACAGCAACTTGGGCTTTTGGCCAGCAGACGTCACGTGATATCGTGCCAAAGTTAGTATCATACTGCGGCAGGGCAATGTTGTGTACCCTTGTTTTGGTGTTCGGACAGCTACAACAGCAACCTCACTGGCCAGATGGCGTCGGCTTGCATTAGCCTATACATGGCGGATTTGCATACCATTGAGAACAAGCCAACCTCACCACAATCATGTGGCACGATTTGCGAAAACAATTTAACTCCAACCTATGGAATACCATATGGCACCATCAGTGATTTCGGCGGTTCTGAAAGTCTGCCACATCAATCTTAGATGCTTTAGAACTGCGTAAGCCAACAAGCCGTAGTGATTCACAGTCTGTTCAACTTTAAAAAGCCATTTCTGGTGATGAGAGACTCCAGGACATTACACCAACTGCCACACCACTAGGCCGCCACTTGGCCTTTGCTGGCGTCTGTCACACAGTAC
>NSMO01000636.1:0-14741 GCA_002588565.1 Coelastrella sp. UTEX B 3026
ACCCATGCATCAGTCTCATAGCGCAGCGCACTGCGCACTGGCGTTCTCAATACCGCTACGCACTGCGCTACACCACTGCGCTGACCCAGCAGCGGACCAACGGAGTCATCCAATGACTCGATGACTCACCCGCTGACTCATCAAATGACTCGATGTGCACCGGGGTATGCTCGCGAGCTCCAGCGCGCGCAAAACAACCAGACACGCGGCCCGCGCAGCTGCACTTCACGTCATTTCACCTGGGAAGCCACGAGAGGCCATATGCACACGCATACATTACAAAACGTGCAAAGCATGCGTTGCGAGCAATCAAAAGCGCCGCCGCTGCTGCACCCACATGACCAGCTATATAAAGCATCGGGCACCCCGGTGGCCTCAGGCCTCAGTGGTCCTTTGTAACCCCCCGCGGCCCAACACACAAACTCCCCGTTACAGCAGCAGAACAGTACTGCGCTCTTCATCTCTATCACCACATCCCAAACGCCAAGTGCATGCACAACCGGGGGCCAGCGGCGCTCCCCACCGACACTGAACAGCAGTCACGCGCCCCGGCGTGCCCGGTCAGCTTCCAGGTCCCAGCGCACCGCGCTACACACTGAGTCCAGGAGAGTCGCGGAGCAGCCCTGGATGCACGGTCCAGCAAGGCCACTTTTTAATGGGCATATCTGCTGCCTCCTTCTCCAACTCTGCAACACGCTGTTCCTACTCCTTAACTGGACTGTTTGCTGTATGCAACTCTTTCTGTAGGCCCTCAATCTTCTCAACCTTTGCCGCCAGCTCTTCCTGCAGCTGATTGATCTTGCGTTGTGGATCCACGCTATCGCCTTGTCCTGTGATCTTGAACTTGAGCCTCATACCCTTTGGTGCATGTACCTGTATGTACAGCGTGGTTACACAGTAGATATGCTGGATCAACGATGTCAAAAATAAAGAATAGGACTGAAAAAAATACACAGTTTCTGCAGCTGCGACAGAAACCTCAACAGTATGTGCATCTGGCTCGTGTGCTACTGTTGGTGCTTGTGGTGCTGTTGGTGTTGCTGCTAGCAGCGCTGCTTGTTCATCATTCTGCACAAGGGAGCGAGTATGTCACACAGGGCATAGCAGCTTTCAACACAAAATGAAAACAAAAAGTCACCCACCTCTTCAGTAGTTGCTGCAGGAGTCCCACCAGAATTCTCAGCCGCTGTTGTTGCTGCTGCTTTGCTGGACCCGGCTACTGAACTGGGTGATGGTGCACTACGCTTCACTCCGTCGCTGCTCTGCATGTTCTCTTTGTCGTCGCTGCCATCTGCAACAGTTTCTCTCTTACGCTTGACAGGTTCCCTGCGGCTGGAGTGCAAACTCTTTCCACATGGTGTTTCATCCTCTGCTGCTGCTGCTGTGATCAAATCAACAGCTGCGGCAACTGCGTTAGCGTCTGTTGGTGCCTGATCAGACTGTTCCTGCATCAAAGCAAAAACATCCGTCGTGAGGAGTCAAAAGCACCAAGTTGAGTAGGTGGCACAATTGCAAATACACAGGCTACAGAGAAGGTATCTACAACAATCTGGATGATGGTGTGGGCATCATCCCCCGTGTAAGCTAAGGGCTGTGCACATGTAGCAGGACCCTGATCTGTGATCCATCCTGCATGGCATGTCCTGGCTGACACGTGTGCACCCTGCTGCCGGTACATTCTACCAGGTCACAGCCCGCTGCTATCTGCCATGTTATCATGTCGAGGTGTACGAACACATGGGCTTGCTGTGGTCCCATGACAGAGGCCGTCGCATGGTTGCAGTTTACATATCATTGCCAAGTACTCTGACAACATATTGTACTGGCCACTACACCGCTGGTACTGCGATATGAAGTGTAGCGCCTAACTAGAGCAACGCTCTCAGTCATCATCGTATGATATATCACCGTCTATCACCACGTGTGGGTGATGCACCCTATCAGGGTCATGAGCATGCATGCCTATGATAGCCATCGCCATCGCCATCACTATCAGCATGGCCTACTAGGTGGCCTACTAGTAGTCATGCATCACCCCCCCCCCTCTCCGGGAGAATTGACACAATAAATCGAACGTGCACCATACCGGTGCTGTACGAGACATGCATAAAGAAAACTGTACAATATGCAATGCCTTGTCAACGCCTAGTCAAACGCGTGCAAGTAAACAAGTTTGTTCTGTTTAGCATCATGTTTTCAAGGCTACAGCTATCAATAACATAAACATGTTACTGCAAGTTAACACAAAGGGCTGATCAAGCGAACAATGAGATCTAATAGCGAGTTTTTAGCAACCGTGCACGGACTACAAACAATTAAAAGGGTGTACCATACGATCAAATGCTGCAAACGAACACAACCAGTGCCATGGCTTCCGTTCATGAGACAATATGGGAGAAATTCTCTCCCATGAACAAACATTGTAGTACGTGCAATAGGTGCTCACCCAAAGACAGCAGACAGAGGCTCATAGAAGCTACCTGGCATATGTTGCATCAGTCAAATGTTCATCATCTGCTAACGGTAGGGAATGTGAAGTCGCCCCAACACACACATTACCCTCCCTCAACTTACGCTAGCGCTCTCTTGAAAGCGCTATGCGGAGCTCATTCATTCATTCATTCATCATCTGCTACTCTCGTCACTCTTGTTTCGCCCATCAATTGGATAATCTGTATGCATGCATTGGTTGTAAGGCTGATGACAATGATATGAAAGCTTGCCAGCAAGATAGTCAACAGTAGTCATAGACAATATGCAAAAGGTTGATCCTGTGTCAACAACACCTCATAAGCGCCATTACGTTAAAACACATGTGCCGTCGTGGTACATCTGGCTCACGCATGCAAGATCACACACCCTGTGGGTTAAATCCGGCAGCTCCAAGGAGTCCACAACTGCAAAATATTTCATGCATCCTCATATCACAGTGCCTCCTGAATTCGCCAAACTCCTGCAATCGCTGTGGTCAGCGTTGCATGCCTCGGCGCCCCATGTGTCGTCTGCCGGGGTTCTAGTGCCTTATAGGCAACCTGAGGGGCTGTGCCCATACTGCTGCAGCTGCTGCGTCTGTAATGTTCAAGCAGCACTGCATGCAAGCTAAGCAGTAGCTGGGGGAGGCCATGCTGTAGACAGCAATTGCTGTAACAGCACTTCACGCTGCCGATGTGCTGTCTTGCTCGTATTCAAAAGCAACTGGAGCGACTGCATAGTGCTGCTGTTGCAGTTGGTGCTGTGTGTATAGTGCTGCTGTTGCAGTTGGTGCTGTCATGCAGCATTTGACTATACACACAGCAGCAGCTGGTTTGTACCGCATCTCTGCAACTCCTCAGTGCTGTAAGCTGCAGTCACTGCCGGGTTATGTCAGCAAACCAGGCTGCTGCTCACAACGATGCTGTAGCAGCAACATCACCCAGTGTTGGCCATGACCAACCACAATCAACATTCCATGCTTTTCCCAGTGAGAAGCTTCACGTGCATGTTTATCCAAAGAAAGGTAAGAATGGCAAGAGTGGTACAGCTGTCTGCTGTTGCTGCTGTGTCTGCATTGCTCTGGTGTCCCAAAACCCAAACAGAGGTGCTGGCGCATTGACATACTCAGGCTGCTGCTGCTGCTGCTGCTGCTGCTGTTGCTCAGTGCTGTAAGCTGGCTGGACCTGGGGCACAGATCGCTGTGCTGGCTCGCTGCTGCTGCTGCTGCCAGCTAGTCTTTCTACTACTGATGCATCTACTTCCTGGATCACTGGTGTGTCTGGGTCTGTGAGAGTTGCTGCATTGCTATCTGAGCTACTGCTGGCCTGATTTGCTGCCATTGCTGCTGCCGTCAAGCTTTCTGTCAAGGCCTGGCTGCCGGCGGCGTCTGCTGTACTGCTGCTAGCTCCACTGCTGCCAGCTGTTACCTTGTTGCTTTCAATTTCGGGAATAACAAGATCCCAGTCAGCAGGTGCAGCTGGGGTTCTATCTGAGGGTCTACATTGGTGATAATACTGGTTTCTGCGGTAGCAGCTGAAACCTGAGGGGCATTGGCCCCAGATCTTGTCTGAACAGAGTTGAGGTGGCTGCTTGGTTGATGAGTCACAGGAGGCACCACCACACTGCTGCCAGTCAGATACTGGCAGCAGTGGGGGACGACATTGCCTGCAGGATGACGAAGGAACAATCAAAGTTGCTTGTGCAAGTCGACATGGCATGTCAGATTAGCAAGCACCTTTGTGCAAGTGTGGATCGAGTATGAGGTCGTTGACTGATTCTACCGAACACCACTGGTGGCGATCGAGTGACCATGCTCACAGCTGCTGCTGCTGCTCCTGCTGCTAGGGTGCCTGGATCGGCAGCCCAATGATTCAAGTGCTGCCGATTCGGTTTTTGTAAGAAAGTGCTGATGCTTTTTGTTCAAGCCTGATGCATTTGGGAACCGTTTGCTGCGCCACACTGCTGTTGACGTGCAAGGAGAAGGGCTGGGGCTGCTGCTGTTGCTATGGTAACTGCTGTTGAATCTTTCTGAAACTTGTCAGGCGTATCTGCTCACCAATAGAGTTCAGTCAACCTCGTGCAGTCATGTCCATACTCGCAGTATGTCCCAGGCCACGCCACGTCACCACATTGAATGCCAGGAGGGCAATTGCCCCAACCCCCACATTGCTGCCAAGCGGCTAACTCCTTTGATTGCATCAGCAGACGACCTGCCATTGCTGATTGCACGATACACATGTAAAATAGGGCTATGTAAGTGGCTCGCAGCTTCATCGCGCGCTGGGCGCCTGCGTGTCACTGCCGGAGTACTGCTGCGCGCGAAAGTATCGGATGAGTGTGAGGCTGGGCAGTACTACACCTGCAGATTGATGTACAACAGACTGAGTGGATTGGTATTGCAAGGGGAAGCAGCTTCACGTCAGCGGAGCTTCACGACGCTCAAGCAGTGCCAAATCAAACATATGGGCACTGGACCTTGTTCGTGCAGATTCGGATTATGAAGGCTGCAACATGCTAGTGCAGGTTGATGAAGTAAACCAGAGATTGAGCATCGCTGCTTGAGACTCTACGCAGACGCACCCGGCTCAATACGCAGCTGTTTACTCCCGCAGCGCGATTGCCAATGGCCGTATACCGATTTTGGATACAAGCATAGAGTATCCTGGTGTCACATTCATCAAGGGCCCATGGTGCTGCACACATCCCGTCTGCGTGAGTTACAACGGACGTGATGCACACCCCAACTGCTGAGGAGCAGGCGCACTACCAGCGCTGCAGCGCTTTGTGCATATTAGTTTGGGACAGTGTAAGCGCCAGAATCACGCGTGGCCATGTGCTCCACGCCTGTGAGGGTGACAGCTACAATCTAGGTGACCGTTGGAGACAACGGCAGTTCATCGAATTACATGAAAACGATGCCTGCCCGCGCTGCACAGCCAGCGGCATGTCGGCCACGTTCGGAGCCTCTCAGCAGCCTGCTGATTGGATCGACGGGGCAGCATACAAACTCACGGGACCTCCAGTGAGCAGCTAGCTGCTGCCTTTCCCCTTGCACGTCATCCCAGCCACTATCACTCTCATGTTACCGATGTTGCCAATTGGAAATGCCCGGGATTTGAGTAGTCCCCACACAACACATCTACCAATGGCTGCCGCTACCTGCACCTTCATTGCAAGCTGTGCAGACAAAATCAAGTATGCTGTGCCACTGAGACACTGTCTGTGAGATTGAATCAAGGGCATACCATGGCATGTAGTAATGATACAGATGATGCACATGCTACTTTCAGTGGAATCGTCCTGCTTGGCGCACAGCACAGACTGACAGAGGTTGTCAAGTGGCAGTCTTACTAGCTACGTCCTGTGCTTTTCTCGGAGCACACATGTTTGCAGAATTTCCACACATATATAGGTGCAACCATGGTTACCAAACAGGAGAAAAGAACATACAATAGCTTTGTTCGTTCGACGCAAGCAAAATGGTCACCACCAGGGAAACACTCAAGCAGTGCAAACATAACATGGCAAGGCCTGTGTGAGCGCAGCCTTATTCAGCTGTCTGCTTAGTTGTGGAACCCACAACACCATGACTATGACATGCCCGCTTTACAAATAACAGATGTTATGTAACACAGACTAACACGGAGAACACGCACAGCAGCTTTTGCGCCAACGACCAGGCATCTATATGGTGACAACGATATATTCTTTATCACGTCCGAGCAGCAATGCATAACTGCGGCGTATGACACTCACAGCACGTTGCCACTTCTTGGTTGCGATCGTTAAAGGTATCGTGCAGCTGCAGAGCAGCATAAGCTGCAGCTTTCATCAACGGCAGACTATGATAGGTAAAGAAGATATCAGAGATATAGGTTGTAAACCCAAACAATGACACATACGCAGGCATACCATGCTGAACAATCGAAACCAGTCAACACCGCGCTGATGTTTTTTGCTTGGCTGTTTTGGTATCAAAAACGCCAATCGCCACTCAGCGGCATGGTGTTCGCAAGTGCTGCACCCTCACAGCATCTCCTGCTTCAAAGCACCGGTTGTTGATACAGCTGAAAAGCACTGCCAACAATCCACCCCACCCGCCACAGAATGCGAAACGGTCATTATCAGCCATGCTACAACTGGGCATGCGCTTACACAAACTTGCCTTCATAAAATGAACACCAAGACAGTGCCACCAAGTTGAAGACCCAAGCTGCTTGCAGCAGCTATTGTTCTACACGGCACAACACGAAAGTTAGGTGCTACTGCTGCATTTCCCATAGCCTGACACCAGCAATTCTGTCACACTTGCTTACACTGTTTACAGAATACCCTCATATAATCAACACCTGGCCTGAAGGTTGTAACTGCCAGTGGCTGAAAACCAACACAGTACATTGCGTACGTTGAGTGTTTCTGCTGCTGCCAGCGCCTGGACCCAAGCACTGTTGCCCGGTGTCATTGCAAATCACACTGCTGCTGCTGCTGCTGCTGTGCACAAAAGCGTACAGGCAAACACACTCAATGACTAGGTCGATTGTGCTTGTCTTTAGCCCCCTTGAAGCACCCCCTAACCCCCAGCCAATCACCACCACGCTTTGCTGCACTAGCTGGTGACCTCAAATTGACTGAAAGGTGTCGTCGGCACCAACCCTTAAAACCTTTTTGTGGTTTGGGGGGTTTGAACTGGGGTTCATCTTTTGCAACTTGCTTTGTGAGCTGGTTAATGTCCAAGTTGTCTTGTTGCTGGGCTGATTCTGACAATACGGGTTTGCCAGAGAGTTTGCCACGACCTGGGAGCAAATAATTGACAACAGGTCAGATTGCTGAACGCTTCCCTAGCCAAGTCATGAGCGAAGTAGCTCTCCTGCAAAAGGAAACGAAAAAGCTCTCCCATGTAACAAAGCAAAGCAAAGCAAAGCCCTAGCCAAGTCAAAACACGATTATATGAATGTCTGGTCGTCCATGTCCAGGTAAAGCTTGATGTGACAGAGAACCCGTCTGCCTGAAAGGATGCCACAAGTGGGTGCAGCGAATGTACTGTCATGATGTAGGGCAGTACATCAGGTGCTGCCAAGTAGATTAAAGGCAAGCGTCAACAGCACACACACCGTTGAGGCTAAGGTGTGTAGTTATGTTTTGTTGACATCAGAAACGCTCAGTACAGCGAATAACTCCTTGAGTCACCAGTGTACCCACACCAAGAATATGAACACCAGGACATGATTAGCAGCCTCTGTAAAACACCCCCAAGCCATGCATTCAACTACTTTTTATGCGCTTGCCAGGATGAAACATAACCTAGCTAATCAGTTCATACTTCCAAGGATCATTACTGCAGTGCACATGCTGCACTAGAACCATAAACCTAACACACACATACCTGGTATGATAGCCAACACCTCCAACTCATACTCCTTCTTATTAGCATCTTGATCACTGCTGCCAGCAGCATCACCGTTGGCAGCAGCGTTACCGCTGCTGCCAGCCGCCGCCTCATTGCTGCTGCCAGCAGCAGCAGGGTGATCCCCACCACCATCCTGTGACTGCCGGAAGCTTCCGTAATCGCCGCTGTAACGCATTCTACGGTCAATGCTGACCCTTGCCTCCTGCTGCTGCTGCTGCTGGGACACCCTATCTGCTGCTTGTCTTAAGACCTGATCTGGTGTTATACCGCCGCTGGCAGCAGCAGCAGCAGCAGGATGTGCCTGTTCCTCTGCCACAGATGTCATGATAGCGCTGCTGCCACCGCTAGTGCTGCCAGCTCGGCCTGGGATCCAGGTTTTGAACGACGGGGCGTTGCTGCTGCTCCTGGCAGCAGCAGTCCCTGCAGCACCATCGCTGCTGTCGCTGCTCAACCTTGGTGGAGTAGCAGCAGCAGGAGCAGCAGGGGGACGTTTGGCAGATACCAGTGAACTTACACTGCTGGCCGCTGGCTGTACAGAACCTGCTGCTGCTGCTGCCGATCTGGCAGCACTGCTTGAACGCCGCTGCTGCTGCTGCTGCTCTTCTTCCAGCCTTTTGGCAGCAGCCTGTAAAACCTGATCAGGTGTCTGGAACGCCATTGAGGGTTTAAGCCCTCCCTTGTGGCCCTTAGCAGCTAGGACCCTGGCATCTGCTGGACCAGCGGCTAAACCCTGCTGCTGCTGCTGCTGCCGCTTGGCCAGGTCAGCAGCAGCAGGCAGGCCGCCCTTGTGTGCCAGATCGGGGCTGGAAACCATCTCAGGGCTTAGGCACTGCTGCGGACTGCCCACTAAACCCTGATCAGCACTGTTGTTACTTGCCACATTGTTACTTTTCACATTTGCTGATCGTGCATTGACTGCTGGTATTCCAGCGCTGCCGGTGCTGCTGTTGCGTGACACGCTGGTAGCTGTGTGGTAGCTTGAGCCACCGGGGGTGTGGAATGCAGTGTTGCCGCTGCTACCATTTGCTGCTGCTGCTGTTGTTGGTGATTGGCCGCGGCTTCTGGGACTAGAGGCACCTGAAAGCACGTAGAAGACAATCATGATCCCAACAGATAGTGTGTTGTTGAATTTGGTCCGAACACAGCATGGTTATGAAAAAGGCAACCATTGTAACCACCGGAACCTATGAGAAGACCAGAAATTCAGGCCATACTGACTGGTAGGGTTTTGGCAGTGCAGTCGGATCTACTGCCCATGCTGTAGGACAGTGAACTTTGAAGAGAAAGTCACTTGCAGTAAAGCACGCCCTCAAACCAGTGCTGTATCACAAGTGATGAGTTGCTGCCAGCGCCCCCAGCTAGGCGGTTGAGACGCATGCATATGAAGCATTTTCAATCAGAGCAGTGAATAGTTACATGTACCATCAGTCAACAAGACTAATAGGGGAGGTGACATAACAGAAATAACAAGTAACATACCAAGTAACACACCTGAGCTCCAGCCTGAAGCCAACGGCATGCTAGTCCTGACTGGATGAGTCATCTTGCCACCACCTCCTGCTGCTGCTGTTGTGAATGCTGCCGGATCCAAGCTTCCTCTCATGCTACTGTTCCTGCTATCAGGCAGCCAACTGCTGCTATCTGAATCAGCACGCTGCACTACATCACCGCTGCTGCAAGCAGCAGCAGCAGCAGCAGCAGGTGCTGGTCGTTGCCCATACAGCACCGGGCCAGTGTGGGGTTGGCTGGCTGAAGCCTGAGGCACTAAACCCTGCTGGATCTGCTGTGGTGTGTATGCCAGCTTGTGTTGTGAGTGCTGGTGTTGCAGGCTTTGGCCATACAGCGGTTTACTGGACCCGCTGTCGGTCGTGGTAAGCCCCTGCTGCTGAGGCGAGAAGCGTTCACGAAGGGTTTGCTGCTGCTGCTGCTGCTGTTTGGATAGCAGCGGCAGCGGCGGTGGCACTATGCCACCTGTTGAGCGATCAATTGCAGGATACTCTGCTGCTGCTGCTGCTGGTGATGGGTCACTGCTGCCACTGGAGGTCACACCCAGGGGTGCTGCATCTGCCTTGCTGTCTGCTGCTGCTGCTGGGGTATATCCTGCTGCTGCTGCCGGTGCTTCTGTTGGTACAGCCAGTGTCTGGGGTTTAGATGTGGTTGTGGAATCCGCTGTTGGTGTGGTAGACTGCTTGGGAGTGGACGGCAGCGATTGTAGCCCAGCTGCAGGAACAGCAGCAACAGCAGATCAGACAACAGCAGTGGCTTGTGCTGAAGCTACTGAAGCTACCTCAAAAGACCACACATAGCTCTTTGAAAGGCCATCGCCACCCAGATATCAATCAAATGTGGTTGATCAGCTGTCAGATCCAGCTAAATAACCTAACAAGCACACAAAAGACAGCAGCCTGAGAAGCATGCATCCCTATATGCAACCCCGCTGCTGTGTGCTCACCATCTGTATCCGCAACTGCTTGTTCCATGAGATCAGCCGGGAGCGTCACTCGTGCTAACTGGCCCAATTGTAAGTAACCCAGAGCTGACGACAGACCAACAGGAACCTGCGTGTACATGTGAACCAGAATGACACACGGCTGTATTTGGCTCTGCTTTATAGTGCAGGAACCGCTATGCCCGAGGCAGCTGCAACGGAAGCTGGTGCTTACATGGCCTTTGCCATCAGACAAATTGAAGAGAGGCAGAGGCAGATCAAAGAGCAGCAAATCAATGCTCAGCAGCAGGCCACTAGACTTGAGCCAGGGAAGATGGATCTGAAGGCAACACTGCAGCAGTATCAGATTGCCCCCGGAAGCAGCATGTGGAGTGAAGTTGGCAATATAAGTCTGAAGCAACGATAGCATGCTCATATGTGGAGCAACGCTTTCAGATTGTGCTCACAGGCCAGCCCTAGAGTTGATCAGCTCTGAGAGGTGAGTGGAAAACAGGGTTTAGCAGCAGCAAAGCCTGCTGGGAGCCTGTGCCAAGTGTGGAGTCTGATCAGTATAAATGATGATGTGGGCTGGCACGAATGGGCTGATGCAGCGTCAGTCACTCAGTGGATCTGTACAGGATCAACAGTAACGCTACACTGGTACACAGTTCCTGATCACCACGCTCAAGTGGGGAGGCTGACTATAGTCTGATTGAAGTCACCATTTCCACTTGAACATAGTGATCAGGATAAAACGCCCAAGCTGGATGTTTGAAAGCTAGAGGATTGAGCTGCAGGTCCTGTTTCAACATTTTTTTCTGCTCATGTCTCAGTCATGAAAGCTGATCAGCTTCCGTGACTGAGACATGAGCAGAACAAATATAAAACAAGCGTGAACTTGCAGCAGCGACGTTGCACATGACAATGAAGGGACTGCGCTGCTTCCAGCGTGAACCTTGAGCGTCCTGAACGGCTTTTGATGCAGTAATGCAAGAAAGCAATTTGTTGCACCGTTCAGCTGCTATGTATGCCTACGCATACCTGTGGACTGCCCAGCACTGCCACTTGAGGACCCCAGACATCTGACTGAACCACGCTGGCATGGTTGCCGCTGTTTGACTCCTTCAACCGATAAACCACTGCAGAACAAAAACAAAGTCTTCATCCCTTATGAGACTTCCTGCTGGGGGGAAGAACAACTTCCAGGCTTTCGAACACCAAGGCAGGACAGCTGCAGGTCGTCCCGCCAGTTACAGTTGTGCTGCCTAGCAAGCCTCGTTACCTTGATCGCCTGTTTCAGGATGAATAGAACGGGTAGCTTTATCTACATAGTCCCTCAACTCGCGCTGCGTAGGCTTATCAGGTGGTCGAAGTTCTTCTATAGTCAGGACACCATTGTCAACTATCACATTCTGGTCTCTACGTTGGTCAAACGACTTCCCAGTGTCTGAATAGCTAGCTGTTGTAGCCATCTTGCTGCTTCTAGCTGCTTATGCAATACGAGGTGGTCGTTGAGGACAAGGGTGCCACGCCAGCAACTCTGCAAGCATGCGTTAGCAATAAACAATGTACACACTGTGGCAATGGCTGGCGATGCTGGAAGCCAACGCGCTAGCGAGCGGAGACAACGTGACTCATCGGCTTCAATGCACCTGACGTACCTGTACCGCCTTCCTTGGACTTGCACACACGGCAGCTGCAAGTCACATCTGGCTATCAGCTGCTTGTTATTGTAACAAACGCCCTGTACAAGTCTCAGAATGCCCGCGCATGGTCAGTGAGGCGCGTTTCATGCATGCTGGGAGTTTCAACCTATGCAGCAGCAGCTCCAGGCAGTATACCCTAAGGTAACTGCCAACAACTGCAGACCAGTGTTCACGAAGCAGGCAGTTGCTGTTTGTGTTCCCGCATGCATTATGATTGCCCCTTGCATTGGCGTGTACATGCCACCGGGTCTGCAGTCTGCAAGCTGTTCAGCAGCTGGTCCGAGGTCAGCAACAATGTGCGCTGTTCACTGCCAGCCCTGGTCATGGACACCAATCGGCGCGGTGCTGTCAAACGAATACTGCCATAGCACGCCATCAGATAGTTGCGTCTTCGTAGCGGTTGATGCCAGGCTCGTGACGCTGACAACAGTCGAAAGAATGGCCCAGAGTCAGCAGCCTGATTGTCATGCTGCATTTGGTGGTGGGTGATGCAGCATACGCCAGAGTAAAGAGTTTTGGTTTTTGTTACTGAAATGCTTGGAACCATTGGGGCAGATCGACATGTTACAGTAAGTTTTAACGGTCGTTCACAATGTGCATTGCAATGCTCCTGGAACATCATCCCAGGCAGTAGCTCACACCAGAGACACCAAA
The DNA here is from genome assembly GCA_002588565.1 of Coelastrella sp. UTEX B 3026. Lineage (NCBI taxonomy): Eukaryota > Viridiplantae > Chlorophyta > Chlorophyceae > Sphaeropleales > Scenedesmaceae > Coelastrella > Coelastrella sp. UTEX B 3026. The sequence goes on from NSMO01000636.1 coordinate 12,668, forward strand.
GCAAGGCAGACAAATGTCCATCCAAACCCGCTGATCTGAAACTTATCGCACAGTAGTGCTCCATTTAACAGCCAACTCGGCACAACACAAGCAATGCAATCACAGGTAGCAACCATAAGCTGTATAGATCACATTGCTCCCAATCACAAGTGTACGGTTTTAGTACACGCTGATCACACGCGTGCACATAATAGCACAGAAATAGTTGACACCCGCTATGTCACACGGTGTTGGTACAGGGCTACCAACAAGACTTCAAACCGCAGCAAGCTCATCCACATTCCTGGCTGCTGTTTCTGCTGCTGTATCAACCCAGCTTTGCTGCAGCAATCTTTCCCTTGATCATGCTGTTGACCTGGTTGATCTTGCCCATAAGCTGAGACAGGGCAGTCTCAGCTGAGCCCATGGGGTCCATCATGGCCTGACCAACACGGGTACTGCTGAAGATAGCCATCTTAGCATCATGAATCTGCAGGCAGTTTGATGCAAATAGTCGTTGTGTTTGTTGTACCATGCAACTTGATGAAGGTGGGATAAGCACACAAGGCTGCTGACTGCTGACAGGCCTGCTGTCAAACACATTCTGGAGACGTGCTGACAGCACACGCAGCCCGCCAGGTCAAGTTCTTCTTGTTCTGGTAGCAACATGCACTGCACAGGCAGCTCAAGGTAGGATGCAAGAAGTAACCCTATCTATCAATCTATCAGCATTCAGCTGCGTTGGAGGTAGAGTCGGGTAACTACCTGGCTTGGTGTTGGCATTGCCTTGACTGCAGCCGCCACCCTGTCCAGAGCTCCTGCCAGTGCCTGCATCTTGGTCTGTGTGGCTGACATCTTCCAGTCAATTACGGGGCCAGTCTTGTCTGACGATTCGACAGCATTAGCGGCTGCAGTGATCTTATCTGCAGGGCAAAAAAACCAGACGCAGCTTGTACCCAAAATCAAGCTCAGGCCAGACACCAAGTGCTTGCGTAGGGTATTCTGCATGTGGTGCTACAGGCCGAAACTCAATTGCAAGCAACCATTAAAAACACATCAAGTAGAGGCAACATTCACAGTTGCAGCTGCTGCAGCTACAATGGGTTCACTTTGCGACGACCTCAATGCAGAAAAGCCTCAGCCCTCCAATATCCACCATTCAGGAACCCAGTTTGACCTAGTTGGCTCTTTGTAGAACCCACTCCGGTCCTTCTTGCAACTTGCATGAGCTTCGCCACAAGGACCCACTCTAGCCAAGGGCCCTTGGCAAGTCAACAATGCAGCAACATGCACCTACACTGCCCCCAGCACTCACCCAGCAAGCTGTTGAGAGCATCAACCTTCTTCACCACAGTAGCATCAATGTGTGCCTTCACAAGGCCCTCAGTTGTGGTGTACACATCTCTGAATGCCTTGGCCTTGCTGGATGCGGCATTTGTGATGAGGGTGGCTGTGCTGCCCATGTCACCCATCATGGCACTGGAGAGGCTGGAGAACTGACCAGCCAAGCCTGACAGGTTCTCAACCTGCACGTGGGAAGCAACAGCAGCAGACACATTGCTGGTTCTCGTGTGTCTGCAATGTGGTGGGTGTTGTGGACTGTGAGGTACAAATCTTGAGCGGCATTTCAAACCTGGCGCATGTGCATGTTAGACAAGCATCGCACAGACTGCCCAAGCTGGATCTTAAGGGCATCCATACTGTTCAAGCACCACCAGGAAAGGTACACAGTAGCCCCAGTACCTTGTCCTGCACCGTCTGTTTGGCATCAGCGTGTATGCCGGCCACCACACTCCTGATGTTGCCCACGCCCTGACCCAACTTGCCAGCAGCAGCACCTAGCAGTGAGCCCTTGTTCTTGATCAGGTTCTGGATGAGTCCACTGGCGGTGTTCACTGAGCTGATGTAGTCACTGATCTCCTTGTTAACAGTCTCCTTGATCAGATCTGCAGAGGAGAAAACACAGTGTGGTTTGCGGTGGGATTGCCAGCGTCAAGAGCCATGATGTGGCACATTGTGAGTTGTCAAACGGTCAAACTGGGCTTACAGGCTTGAAGACAGTGCTTGTCAGTTGCTATCTGTGTCTCCCATAAGT
>NSMO01000637.1:0-16157 GCA_002588565.1 Coelastrella sp. UTEX B 3026
TGCAGGACCCAATGTGTACGGGTAAAGGCGGCAGCAAACGAACGGGTGGGTGTCTGCAGTACTCGGCACAGCAGTGCCATGGTGGTCATGTGCATCTTTGCATGCACACGGCGTTGTGCTGGACTATGCGTACGTTGTACTGCTGCTACACGACTAGAAACAGCCCAGTGCTGTCGAATGCTGCATGCATACCGTATGGTCCTGCCAGTGGGTCCAGCTGTACAGCTACAGGCTGCTCGCCGCGACAGCTTAGCCTTTTGGGGGCCAGCCACTGCCCTTAGTGTACATTGGCTAGCCTGTGGCTATCTGGTTGACTGGAACCCTCAGTGCAGACTGTGATGTTTGTCCAACCTTCAGGGGCAGGATGCTACCAGCATCAATCGCAGGCAGTTGCTGGCTAGCTCTCTGTTGTTGACCCCATTACTTCTCAATAAAGCAGCAGTAGCAGATGAGACAGCAGTAGATGTAGCAGCACCAGCAGCTGCTGAGCAGTCGACAGCAGCTGCAGCAGCAGCTCCCGAAGCAGTGGCAAGCCCTGCAGCACCAACACCAGCAGCAGTGAGAGAAAAGATCACACAGGCAAGTTGCGGCTCGTCGTATACCGCTTTGTGCAGCCGGCACCTCAGTTTTTACTGTCGCACCCGGCTTGTCCGGATACGCAGCAGGGTTTGCTTTTCCAGAACCGCCTCCTCCACTTGGCCTTACCGTAAGGCCCCAGTGGGGTTCACCAGCCACACGCCGTACAGCTTGTCACATAGCTGTGTCGCCGCATGCGTGCCGACATCCTGCAGCAGCATTGGTCGCTGTTGGTTGTGTTCCTTTTCCGAGGTTGCGGGATCTCTTTGCTCAGAGCTCGCGAGCCATTGTTGCAGCCAGCACGTCCAACACATCTTATCTGTACCACGCCCTGTACAGTTCTCTCTCACAAACATGCTGTCATGACAGCAGTGAGAGCAGCTGGGTGGCAGCGAATGCTGTAGCAGCATTGACTGCTGCCTGTAGCATTGTGTACCTGCTGCTGTTGCCAGTAGCCATCATTGTTCTTGGCCTGTTGCTGTTATCTGAAGCCCCATTAGTACTATGCCGTGTTGTGCTTCATTCACTGTAGGAGGGTGCTATCAGATTATCAAATCCGGACACTGCCATCGCAAACTTGACTCCAACAAACCGCCAGGTAAGCGTGATAAGGAGCTCCCTGACCCTCTGAGCCTTGCAAGGCTTTAGGGTTCAGGGTTGAGCCTGAAACTTGAACCCTACTGCAGCCCAGACTGTTTGCAGTATATGCCGCTTGGTGCATCTTGCAGTATTTGGTCGTGTTCAACGCAGTGGGGAAGGTTCCTGCGCGCTTTTCTGTGCAGAACGGTTCAATGTTAGACACCTGTGGCATCAAGCCGTCCTTGGTCCTGCTGCTGCAGTGGGGGCAGCACGGTTTTGTTTAGGTCCACAGCTTGCGATTGCGCATTGTCAACTCAGCTTTGCTGTTTTGAGGTGTGAGACAGACTGCCCAGGTCTTATGAACATGCGTTTAAGAAGTCTGTGAGCTTTCCTCTTGATCAAAAGTTGTTTCAACACAAGTCTGGGATTGAGTTCGAGTGTGTTGTCTGCAGATATTCTCGCTGAACAAGCGTGTACAAGCACAAAATCGGGCACCGGATGATTTCCCGGGGTTCATTCGGGAAGGTTTTGATGTTACGGTTGTTGGTGATGGGTACGAGATGAATGAGGACGGGTGAGCAGCAGCAGCAGCAGTGGTAGCAGCAGCAGCAGGACCAGTAGTAGCAGCGGCAGCAGGACCAGTAGTAGCAGCAGTAATAGCACTTGCGGTTGCATCACTAGCAACTGCAGCAGCACCAGCGATTGCAGCGGCAGCCACAGTAACAGCAGCAACTTTGGCAGCAGAGACAGCCATGGCAGCAGGGCCAGTAGTGGAAGCAGTAACATCACTTGCAGTGGCAGCAATAGCAGTGGCAGCAGTGACAGCGATGGCAGCGGCAGTGATTCAACAGCAGCAACCTCAGCAGCAGTAAGAGCAGCACCAGTAGGACAGTGGTGGCAGCAGTAATAGCGCTTGCGGTTGCAGCAACAGCAGTGCAGCAGCACTAGTGATAGCAGCAGCAGCAGCCTGAGTAACAGCAGCACCTGCGGTAGCAGTGACAGTCGTGGCAGCAGGGCAGCAGCGGTGGCAGCAGCAGTGGCAGCATGGCAGCAGTGACCCAGTACTCCATCAAATAGGTCTGCACACCAACCAGCAGCCAGAACCAATTGAGTGTGCACGACTTGGGAGCCTTGCGACTTCACAGAAACGCTAGAATGTTCCTTACAGTGAGCTTGTGTGTGTACTGCTGTTCCCGCTCACAACTGTTACCATATACACCGTTACAGTGGCAACCCTGAGGAACAAGACCCTGTCAACATGACCCCAGAATCCCTCAAGTAACAAGATGCATACAAGAAATAAAACATGCATACGAGAAATAACATGCATTCAAGAAATAACATGCATACGAGAAATAACATGCATACAAGCAATAACATGCAGACTCATGACGTGGGGTGTGTGTGTTTGTGTTGCAGATTGATCTACAAGGACTTTGTCGTGGGGTCAGGCACCAATCCAATTGACGGCCAGCAGGTTGTGTTTGATTACACGGCGTACAACGAGAGTGGGGCTGTCATTGACAGCAGCTACAGGCAGGGCCGGTCTGCTGAGACACGACTGGGCATACAGGGCCTTATACCAGGTAGGTATAACTTGGTTCTTATTATACATACATTTCACATTAATCTCATGTTGGTTTCATGTTGATTTGATGGCCTAGGGCTATGGCGTACCCAGCATAGATTACTATTATATCACGTTAATATCATGGTTGGTGGGGGCATGTTTATGTTAGTAGTGTGTGCATTGAGCTGAGTGGTTGAAAGCCCTGCTAGTTTTTCTGATGTGGCTCTCATATCCAGAGCAATGATTCTCCTAGAGCACAAACTATGTGTGTACAGGGGGGGTCTGTGGGCGAGCCAGTAATCTCTGACTGATGGCTAAAGCAGAAGAAAAGATCTTCCGTGCTAGCAAGCTGGTAGCAAGCTGGTAATGAAGGATACTACAGTATTTGTTACGGGGGTAGCTGTCAGTGTTTAGGGATTGGCAGTGCCCGGCAGGGGCCAGTCAGCTGAGGCATGGCAGGTTCTATATGAGGTTATCACCACCACTCGGGCAGCTGTAGGCAAGGATGGTCTGCCTTTGCTGAGACACGACTTGGCATCCAGGCCTGATACCAGGTAGGTATCTTGCGCTTATCATACGTCTGTGTGTTATGCTTGGTGGCTTGTTTGCTGCTTTCGTGTGCACTGAGGCCCTCGGTGTGGGTAAGCCAACAAATTTGAAGGGATGTGCTGCAGCTGATTCAGACTGATATGAACAGCAGATTCAAACTGATGTGCTACAGCAGAGGGAATTCTCCTTTGTGCTAGGAAGCTGGTAAATATCAGATTTGTTGCAGTGTCTGCTGAGCAGCTGTCGGTGTCTAGGGATTGGCAGGCCCCGGCAGGGGCAGTCAGATGAGGCATGACAGGATGTAAATGTACAGGGCTGTCACCAACAGCAGCTACAGGCAGGGCTGATCTGCTGAGACACGACTTGGCATCCAGGGCCTTATACCAGGTGGTTGTTGAGGGCCTTGCTGGCATGAGACGCATTGTTATCACACCAACTTGTAACACCTGGAGCACCCATGGTATTTGGCAAGCCCAGACCGAGTATTGCTGCCGCTGCTGTTGTTGTTACTGTTCAGCTTTGGAGCTGGGCACCCAATGCATGAAGCCAGACTGCAAGTGGCGCATCGCCCTGCCACCGGCACTTGAACCACACGTTGACTACTAGCATTTGGCAAGCCCAGAATGAGAAATGTTGCTGCTGCCGCTGCTGCTGTTGTCACTGTTAAGGTTTTGAGCTGGGTATCAGGTCCATGAAACCGGACAGCAAGAGACGCATTGTCCTGCCACCGGCACTCCACTTGGATCACACGTTAACCACTAGCATTTGCCAAGCCCAGATCAAGTAACACTGCTGCTCCTGTTGTTGCTGTTCAGGTTTTGAGCTGGGTATCAAGGGGATGAAGCCGGGTGGCAAGAGGCGTATTGTTGTCCCACCAGCTCTCGGACCACCTGTCGGACCACAGACCTTCTTCAGCGCCAAGCAGTGCGAGGTATGGGATTCGTATGCTTGCTATGAGCAATGTAAAAGAGACTGAGCCAATGCAAACATCTATCCGATCTATATGCGCTGGCAAAAGCTGTGGTGCCATGCATGGGGTAAGCCACCCGAAAGAGTCTTGGGCTGATCATGACAAAGCTCTGACAGGCTCTGATGCTGACACCTCAAGCAATGTATACATAGACATTGAGTGTGGTTTTGTGAAGCCTATCTGTTCACAACACCACGCAGCTGTCGCTTGTTGATTGGTATAGCCCATCTGTACATGACACCACCACACACAGCTGTCGCTTTTTGATATGTATAGCATATTAGATCTCAATTTTTGTCGCTGACCCCACAAGACTGCGCACCGCACGGCTGGTCAATCTTTTATTTTGCAGCAGCCACACTGTGTATGTGTTTTGCTGCATGTTATGCAGGTGTTTGACGTTGATCTACGCAAAGTGCGGTCATGTGAACGAAGGCAGATGCTTATGTTCTCAGATGTGGTGTGCGAGTAGTATAGGAAGATGTAACATCTGCAGCAGTGTTCAGGCTGACTCTTCGGATGGCAAGCTATGTAATCAGGCCTGAAGTATGTGGCAGAGTCCCTGTGTAAGCGCCTGAAGACAAAGGCCTTTTCAATGCCATTGGAAGCCAAAGTTGTTTCAATGGTGCCGGTCACCGTGTCCACAGCGACCGTGTCACGGTTGCTGAGGCCCTAAGCGGCGGTTCAACCCATCAAGCTTCCAAGGTGGAGTCCTGATGATTTGTAGCTGGACGAGTCATCGAGGTCTGGCTCCTGGAGCTGCTAGATGCTGCATTGTCAGTGATGTAAACTTCATATTTGGCAGGCCTGCCAGTACCAGTATCAGTGTGCAAGTGACTGAGCCCATACATTGAAGTTTAGCTCATGCAACATAGAATGCCAAGCAAATTGCTGTACTCAGTAGCTCAAGCCTGCTGTTGGCATGTGGAGCTTGCACAGGGGCTCCATTTTGTTGCTGCATCGCTCGAAATCGATGTATGACTGAAATATGTTGTTCCGAGTGCGGCGGGTGCAACAAGTGACGATTAACCGCGCTTCCGGGACCCCAAGTGTGCCGGCAATCGCCGCTGCTCAGCAGAGACTGCATCATGTACTGCGCCTCAATGTGTCGTTCTCCGGTATATTTGCTTTGATATCAATTTTGTGGGGCCAACAGATCGCGTTGCTAAACAGCTGCGTGCTGAGTGAAGGTCGGAACTCGCATAACCAGGCTGACGCGACGGTAGTTGACGAAGGTCCCGGGCAGGTTACTCCTTTGCTTTGCATACTGATATGCTGTCATAAGCCAGTGCAAGATGCCTTTGGGAGGTTGTCTGGTGGTTTATAGCTGACTTCTACTGGGTGCCGCATACAAGCTGCTTGGAAAGGTGATTTCGCATATCGTACCGTCGTAAGGCTGTTGTCCTGTATCCCCGACATCACTGCTGTGTGCAATACAGAGCCTGCGTACAGCGAAAGACTGGTGGTACTGCGCTGGGCAGAGTCTTAACGTCCCACACGCAGAGAAGCACAGATAACATGCGCGTATACGCTATTGCGCTGCTGCTGGCTGCAAGTGTGCAAGCAGCCCTAGCAGGCAATGCAGGTTTGTACGCCTGGTTTACTGGCCCATGCTGCTTGCGTCTGGTGCTGCCTTCGTTATGGAAGCCGCAAACTGTCAAAGGAGGCTGATAACAGATGCACGAGTTTCTACACACTTTGCAACCGGGATCACCACAGCTTTCACCGTGCAGAAGGCATGCAAAAAGCGCAAGCAGCAGCAGCAGCACCATCACCATCACCATCACCACACCACCACCAACCCTGCTGACAGCGTGCAAATGACGCTGCACTACACAGCTGCGTTGATGACAGCGTTGGTTACTGCTTAAACATATCAGCAGCGGAAAGGCCCCAGCAGCCTGATGCCTATCAGCAGCATTGGCTGTGCCCACCTTAACGTGCTAGAGGTGCAAGTGCAACGGATTGCAGCAGACAACACGGTGGTGCTTCACTGGGGCACTACAATCAACCCTGCTTGCTCTTGCACTCTTTGCACATCTGCAGGTTATGCTCTAAGAACACGCACCAGCATCATCGGAAATGACATCAACTGTGGCCAGACAGACTACAACGGCAAGCAGCAGTCTTTCTGTAGGTGAGTCACTCACGTCGGACGCACTCGGTATCAGCTGCCTGCCTGGACATGCATTCTTAAAGTAGCCTTTCAGAGTGCGGTGCCCTCGGAAAGTAAACAGCAGATGCCTGTCAACAGTGCAATGCATTCAGTGCATTCAACCAATGCATTCAACCAATGCTGGAGGGCGTTTGCACCACATCTAGGGTATATCCCGTGTTTGCGCCACATCCAGGGTATATCCCGTGTTTCTGCTGAATCTGAGCTCTCAACATAAAATATTTAGCAGACGCTCAGGGCAACCTTGCTCGCTATTTAACCAAGCAAGTCAACTTGCAGCAAGCAACCCATGCTCAAAGCTATAGCACAAAGCCGTTACGACATGATGTTATAACAATACATTGATGTGTGTCATTTTTTGCGGACCCGCAGGATCAGTGGTGGTGTGACGGCAGTAGCTGATGCCTGTGATGCCAACCCGGCTTGCAAGTCCTTTGTGATGGAGGGCTCTTATTCAGGGTATCTGAAGACTGGGGGCAACCCTGTGTACACTGAGGGCTTCAACACTTTCTGCAGGATTGGTACTAAGGGGTGCTCCGGTGAGTGCAAGTGGCACACTGCGGTATTGGTTTTACTTGCGCTTGTTCATTTCAATTATGCTTTACTGCTTTCAATTGAGTTGCACTTTATACATGTTACAGCATCTACAGACTCGCCACATTGAGTCGTACAAATATGTGTTATATAACAAGGCAGACCATGCTTACCAGCAGAACTGCTATTGGTAGAAAGTGGTCCAAGTGTTTCGCACACGGGGCGTACAAATAGAGAGGCCTCCGGCAGTGCCGCCAGAGTGCCTGGCGTGACACACATGATGACGAATCATACAACCACAGCATTGGGTTTACTGCAGCATCTTGCAGCACCTTGCAGCATCTTCCTTCTGAATGTACGGTTGTCATGGACATTGCTTGATCTACAGCTCAAGGGATACTTGACAGGACTTCAATCTGGTACCAGTACTGCATGCATTGCCAATCTGGGCCAGAATTCAGCTACAAATGCTTTGTGTGTTCAACAGTATATAAACCTTTGTGCTTGGCAACCCTGCAGGCTCCTTTGTGATGTTACGCCGCACCGATGTCAAAGCCAGCGACATCAACTGCAACTACAAAGACTACAACAACAAGGTACAGAACTACTGCAAAGTTAGCGGCGACCTTAGTGCCCAGATTGCAGCATGCAACGACAACCCCAAATGCAAGTCCGTCACGGTGGAGAATGATTACAGCGGATACCTGAAAACTACAAAGCCGGTGACCCCACCTGTTTATAGGGAAGGCTGGGTTACATATGTCAAGAACAACTAAGCCGCAAGCCCTGTGGTTTAGAAGCGAAGAGGAGTAGGCTGCAGACGAGACAAACGAGATTAGGTGCTAAGGTCCTTGGCTATGCGGGCAAATGGTAGCTGGCACAGGACGGAATGATGTGTGGTACAGGCAGGAAGTTTTGTTTCATTGTTTTTCCAGCTCGTGACTCGGCGGGAGGTTGCGTTGAGCTGTACCATACACATTGTGTCAGTCGCACAAACAAAGATTTGTTCTGGTTTATGAGCACAGGTTGTAGACAAGTATTCAACAGCGGGCAGCATTGGTTGCGATATTTTGTGGCAGTTCCGCCAGTTTTATCTGTGTTGTGGGAGCTTCCACAGTGGGAGCTTCCATGGCAGATTGTATTTGTGAAGCGGGATACCGTACACACTGCACAGGCAGGTTGAGCAGATTTGCAAGTATTCGTGTGCAGGGGAGCTCAAAGTGCGCTTGCTTTGTTTACAGTCAGTGCTCCAACCATGTACTGCTTGTACAGGTGTCGCATTGCTGCTGAGTGTTTAGGTGGGGTGGGGTGCTATGGTGCTTGCTCGTGTGTCCAATGTTCAACAACATTCATGCGTCATGTAGCATTGGTTCCCCCATTCTAAACATCAGATTGGTGTCAATGGCTAGCGTTTTGAATGGTCTCTTGTGAAAATACATATACCAACAGTCAGCTCTAGAGCTCTAGGGATCTGTGGTCTGCTGCTATGCATCATTGAGCTTGATAGTGCTGAAAGGGCCAGCAATCCGCCTGAACAGACTTGCAAGCCCCTGAAGGTTTGACCGACTCCATGACTGAGTCGACTTCACAATTAGTCCGTGAACAGTCCTTTTGTGTTAGTGAATCTTACTGTTTGGTTGTGTAGTAAGAGATCAGCACCCTTTGCACAGTATGGGGTTTATCCTTCTTGATTTCCCGTTGAATCTGCAGTAACAGGTGCAGGAAGGGTCCACTGAGGACCTGGGGTACTGTGATATAGCATTCGAACTTAAAACATGCACCAACAAGCCTTTGGCGATGCTACTTTGAGCAATCTGACTCCACACCTATTGGCAAGCAATGCTGTCTCAGGGTTGGCCGCGGTTGCGCAATGTGTACTGCTGGGTCTGGTGGCGGCTATAGTCTATGACCCAGACGTTCCAGACAGCAGGTCTTGACGTAAATTGTTGGTCAGAGGCTATAACGCGGGTGGGCTTGGCCTCTTCCTCTACGGCGACAAGCCGTGCAGGGTAGGGAAGTTCCCAATGATAGTTGGTTTGCAGTGCCGCACCATGACATAGGCGACAACGTCAGGGCGAACATTGAGCGCCAGATCAGGCCATGAACATGTCCGCGGTTGGATGTCAACAGACACATTGCGCGTCTTGGATGCCGACAGACACATTGCGCGACTTGCTGTACATCGATGACGGTGACATATCTGCGCGGAACCCTTGTATAGTGCCAAGGCCGGTACCGGCGGGTACCGTACCGCGGCGGTGTTACAGTTGAACGGGTACTCAAAGCAACCGCTTGTTCACGCATACAGCAAAAAACCATATTCACTGCACCAGCAAGCGAACTTTGCATACTTAAATCACAGCCTTGGTCCCGTTCGTCGACGGCGGGTTCCAGGTAACGGAACTCGCGTAGCCTTGGAATCCAGCCTTGGTCCCGCTTCCGATGAGCTTGCGGCATCTGCGGAGCTTGTTCCCTTCCTCCCGGCTGCAGGGCACATTCAAGACAGATACATATAAGGCATTCGGGTTTGGCCTTCGGATCTCTATGGTAGCCGATTCATCACAAACAGATCCGAGCGACACCGGGTGACCTATCCACGCCCATGCCAGTGTGCGCGAGTAGCGCTTGTCGTTTTGGACGTGTTTGCTTCTCAGCGCAGTGCAACTTCCCGGATCCAGGCTTCAACCAGAAGTACCAGAGGATTCAAGTGCTTCAGACTCGAAGGCGAATCTTTCAGATAAAAGACAGCATGATGATGCTGAGGGCTGCATCCGTGCTGTTGCTGGCCGCATATGTCCATGCAGCCACTTCCAACAACCCAGGTGTGGTCACCAGGTCGTAAACAAGGTTTGGAATCGTTCTCTGCTCTATCCTGCCCTGTGCTACCCCATGTTGCTGTCCAAGACAGCTGTTCTGCTGAAACCAGCGTTGTCTCGGCAACAACATGTGTGCATTGGAATCTGCATCACATCCCTCTATACATATCAGAGCTATCCTCCTGACGCATTATGTCAGGCAGAGAGGTGATGAGCAGGCCGCTAGCACTGTGGTACCACAGCGCAGGTATGTCCCGGCGTGGCATCAGCAGTTTGAGCCTTCAGGACTTGCCGTCCAGGCTGTGCATCAGTAATTGCTGCCGGCTGGAAATGCTTATTTGCCAGCTGCCATGCCGTACGGCAACAACGGAATTTCCTCAAGTGAGACTCTGTTTTGGCCTGGAACTTCCAAGAATGCATGTGCTGTGCTGTTGTGTGCTGCTTCCAGGGTATGAGCTGACACCGCGCAGCAGCATCAATGGCGAAGACATTGACTGTGGCCAAACTGACTATGACGGCAACCCACAGCCCTTCTGCAGGTGAGGCACGGGCTGAATAATCGTCGGGACCCGATGTGACATACTTGGGGCAGGTTGAGACACCTGAATGTTGTAACATAATACCTCACTAAATGAATAAATGAATGAGCTCCGCATAGCGCTTTCAAGAGAGCGCTAGCGTAAGTTGAGGGAGGGTAATGTGTGTGTCGGGTCGACTTCACATTCCCTACCGTCGTCTAAATGAACAACCCTGCTGGAAGTCCTTCGTAATGGTCCAGAAGAGCTCACATGCAGTGCCTGCAGATCATTCACACAAGCAATGCATAACATGTTTGTTGCCTGTGCGCCAATCCAGTTTTCTGCTGTAGCATCAGCGGTGGTGTGACAGCGCTGTGAGGCACATAAGAAGTCTTTCGTAACGAAGGGGTTGTATTCAAGGCGCACATATCTCATGCGCCATGTATTTGACATGTTTTTCTGCCTCAGTGCGCTGATCTATTGTCTGCTGCAGCATCAGTGGTGGTGTGACGGCAGTAGCTGATGCATGTGATGCAAACCCTGCTTGCAACTCCTTTGTGATGGAGGGCTCTTATTCAGGGTTTCTGAAGACGGGGGGCAGTCCCACCTACACTGAAGGCTACAACACATTCTGTAGGGCTGGTACTGAAGGTTGCACTGGTGAGTCATTTGCAAATGCTTTTGTGCTGCCTCGGAGGCTCCAAGACGCAGACCTTGCGGACACGCTGGGTCTCTCACAAGCGGCTTTGACCCGAACGTCATTGCACTGCATGGTGATCTGCAGCATGTTACTGGCCTGAACATCTAACTACTGCTGGTGTGTGCCGATCTGAATGGCGAAACACCCAAGCTGGCCCGAACATGATCATCATTAGTGCCAAGAAACCGGACCAGACATGTTATTCCAACCAGTGCCAAAACCCGGTTATGTTGGGTCACCTCGGCAGACTATTATATAATCCCATGTAAGCTGGGCATTGAATGTTAACAACGTTGTGACGGGAATGTCTCTGTGTTTCCTGCAGGCTCCTACACCATGCTTCGGCGCACAGACATAAAAGGAAACGATGTGGACTGCAACTACAAAGAGAATGGCACACCTCAGAAGTACTGTATTGTGACTGGGGACCTTAGCAACCAGTTGTCCGCATGCACAGACAACCCAAGCTGCAAGGCTGTCACTGTGGAGAATGACTATGAGGGCTATCTGAAAACAGCTGAGTCAGCGGGGTCTGGAGTGCGTGAGGGCTTTGTTACTTATGTCAAAAACTGATTTTGTTTGAATTTTGTGCTAGCTGCTGCCGGCCAGGCTTGTGAGTCACTCACAGCTTTGAAAGCTGAAGGTCTACTTACTGAGTAGAGCTGGTACGATGTAAATGTGCCGATGCAAACAGGATATGTTGACCCTGAATGGCAGTCATCACTTCACGAATTGGCAATTTGGCAAGTCGCCTGTCAAGGACAGGTCATATGTTACAGACTGCCTGTGAAGTTGTGTGTCATGGCTGGAGCCTGAACCTCGTACGTCTTGGCCAGTATCAGTACAGGCCTTGCGGCCGGAAAGGGTGATTCTTCTTCTTCTTCTTCAGTACAGGCTTTGATTTGGGACAGAGCACGTGCTACTGTTGATTTTACTGATTGGATCGTATGGGGAGATTGTGAAGAAGCTGGAATAGTTGTCGTCACGACATGAGACTCATGCGTGGGTGCTGCTGATGGTGGCTAACGTTGGTTAACTGGCAGCCACTCTAAGCAGTAAGCGGCCCATTGCGCAAGGTTACCACTTGGTTCTAAGCTTCGGCAAGTGGTAGAACAAGGAAAAAAAGCAGACGGCGGAGCCAAACAACCTTCCGATCAAATAATGCGGACTCTCACTGACAAACTTGTCAAAATGGTACCGGTATGTCTGCCGCTGGCGTACCGGCCCTGCGTGGCGCCTCAACGACGCAGGTGCCGTCATCAAGCCCCCAACCCGCTCTATTTTGCAACAACCTAAAACCGCTTTGGACTGGGTCGAGATCTTGAGGTCCAGCCGCCACGTGGCACGCCGCTTGCGATTCAGCTGCCAGCAAGATGCGACCGCGGCATACGTCTTGAGGTCGACATCCTAGTGCTACCTGCCTTGCAGACAACGAGCTCGGTGAAGTGCTGCTTGGTTTTGTGCGACGAAACTTGCTGCCTTCTGAGCGGGACAATCTAAGGAGGGACAGCTGCTCTCGAAGAGCGCGCCAAAACCGATCCTGTGTGGGCTGCACGCTTGTAGTGTTCACGACAACCTCGTACGGCTTGATAACACGCCTGTAATAGCTTCGGGAGCATTGTGGGTCCACAGAAAGCATGTCGCCGGCCAGGGTCGTTACCTACATTCTACTCGTCGCTGGCGGCCTAGGAGCTCGAGCAGGTAAATACTTCCTCAATAACACACTGTTCATTCGGCTTATGAAGCCGGTAGCAAGTGCATGATGCGGAAAGCGGAGACTGACTGTTGCACTGCAGTTGGGCAGTTGCTCAGAATGGCAGCATCACGAAGATATCTCTATGCCTGCAACGGCCGTGACTGCTTCAACGCCTTTGTTGTACACTCTGTTGCTATGGGAGCTAGTGACAGTGAAAGCAGCACGCAACAGTAACAGGCAGTTTCATAGATTGTGATACGTATCACACCAGTGTATACATGGTTCCTGCACAGCAGCACCATGATCAGCAGTGCACTCTTCAGTATCGGTTGTCAACCCTTTTTATCGAACCCATGCTATAAACTTCATTCAACTGACATTGAGGGCAGCACCCGGCTTGACCAGCATCCAGTGTGTCAGTTTGTTGTCAAACAGGGTGAGGGATTGCACAGTGAATAGCAGTTGCAGTTGACACAATTCAACGAGCGGCAGTAGTACTTTGTCCAAAGGTTACAAGACATCAGCCTGATTTGTTGAACTGAGACCCAGGACCGTCCACTCTTTCAGCACCTGGATTGCACTGTCAGCAGTAGCCTTCACCAGTGCTGTTGGCACTAGCAGTAGTTCTGCTTCTGTTGTTCCTGCAGCTGTCAGTGTCTCCTTGGATTGCGGCACAACTGTCAGCACACCCAAATGCTAAGCATATTCCTGCCAACAGTATGATACCATGTCTCGCGTTGTCCAGACGAGCACAACGTGGGGTACGAACCTGGAGGCAGCTGCCTCTACTCTGCTGCTGTTGTTCCTGCAGAACAGCTACAGGCTGTCGCAACGCTATGACAGGTTGTCTCTGACCAAACTCCCAAGAAATGAGCCAGACAAGAATGCTTTTGTTAACAAGGAGCATAAACAGACTGCAATGTTGGTCTGCTGCTGTGTTCCTGCAGCTGCCGATACTACAGCAACCTGCGGTGGCACTTACTTGCTGAAGACGCGTGCCAGCAGGCCAAACAAGCCAGGTCAGCAGAATGATATTGACTGCGGCCAGCTGGACTGGGAAGGCAAACCCCAACCGTTCTGTAGGTGAGCAGTACTAACGGTAGATGGGTGCAAGCTTACTGAGCGTCTGCTTTACACATGACCCACACCTTGCTTTTGTGTGCCAGGATGCAGCAAGGTGACAGGCAGCATAAGCTCTGTGAGCATATGGCAGGCAGCCGCATTTTTGCAGTTGACATGGATCTGGTTTGCCTCTTGCTGCGAGCATAGTGCCATGATCCTGCTAGTGCGCCAGTGTCCTGCTTAGGAAGCTGCAAGGTTATTGCTTGTGCCAGCCGGGGGGATTTAGTCTGTGTACTCTAGCTAGCTGCAACATCAAGCACCTTCTTCCCTGGCTCACTCAATGCTGGGTAGTGCGCCTGTGTCCTGCAAATAAGCTAGTGTGCTGACTCAGTCTGACTCATCCAGGGAATTAAAGTCAAGGTATTACCGCTGAGCGGTAAAACTGTGAACTATGAATATTTGCCTGTGTTGTTGAACATAGCAGAAGCATTCAAAAGCATTATCAGTGCATTGCTATACCAACTATTGTTGGCTGCTGCAGGATCTACGGAGGCTTTACTGCTGTTGCTGATGCGTGTGATGCAAGTCCCGAGTGCACTGCCTTTGATATGGAGGGCTCCAACATGGGCTATCTGAAGAAAGGTGGTGCTGCAGAGTACACGTCAGGGTTCACTACGTTCTGCAAAGCTGGGACAAAGGACTGCGATGGTGAGTTATAGATTATGGTGGATTCTAACTGAAAGTCTGGGGTAGCAGCCGCTAGGCTAGCTGTTGGCTTGGCTGTGCACTGCCGAGTTGTTGGTGCCCAACAATGTGGTGTAGTTCACATCCTGGGTGCTGAGCAGGCATGGGCTGCAGGCCCCAAGGGCTGAAGGCCCCGGAAGCCCTGATCGGTGCAAGCATATCAATGCGATTGCTGCAACCGCTGCAGTCATTGATCTCTCATGTGTGCTTTTTGGATGGTTGCAAAGTTTGATCCGGATTGCTTCTTCAACAACAACGCAAACAACATCGCGCCTTATTCGCAGGATGCATCATGTATTGCAGTTGGTTACTGTCTTGCTTGCTGTAGTCTTGACTTGTAGCTTGTACTACAGCAGCTTACGCATTCCAGGAAGACTGCTGCAAGGAGCCTCTTGCAAGAGCGTGTACCCAAATCTGCAGATAGCTTGTAACATGTTGAACAGCTGCTGTATTTTTCAAGGTCAAAGCTGGCTGGTCTAAGGGTGACACAGAGCTGACCAAAGTAAGAGTCACTGCCGTGTTGCTGCTGTTCCTGCTGCTGCTGTTTCAGGCACATACAGCTTCCAGAGGCGCCGAAGCCTGCCCAGCAACAACATCGACTGCAACTTCAAAGACTACAGTGGCAAGAAGCAGGACTTCTGCCTAGTGAACGCTGACCTTACGGGTGTGGTAGATGCTTGCAATGACAACTCGAAGTGCAAGGGCTTTGACATGAACAATGACTATGGAGGGTATCTCAAGAGTGGCACTGGCCCTGTGAAGTATACAGAGGGATATGGGGTGTTTATAAGAAAGTAACCACTGATAACTTGGCACTGTTCTTGTATATTGTGATCAAGTGGCCACTGTTAGTTCAAGCAGTGGCATGTTTAATGTTATGGAGAAACTGCTTTCAATTGTCCACTGGGGTGTGACAGACGTCGAGTATGATCCAGCGACCCAGACAGGACTGTGCGAGTGATGTGTGCTAATACAGTTACGAGACGTCTAGTTTCGGCTTGTGAAAGCCTTCATCAGGTCCAAGTAGCTGAAAGACACATCCCAGCTTTTGTATGCAGGCTGCAGCCCGACTGTAGTTATCATCTTGCTTGTCTTGTAACACTATAGTATCACGGTGTATTTGGGACCGTGGCAATCAATAATGCATTGTGTGCCAGTGGTCTTTTTTGTCTGCGATCAGACTGCCTGGTTCTAATGTATTCAGTTCGAATGAGACTACCTAGTTCATGATGTACTAGTAATCCGGCTGTGGTACCATAACAGAACTCAGTTCTGTTATGTAGTACAGTTGTCCCGCAGCTTTTTTCTGTACTGTTTGAAGCTCCAAGAAATGTCATATTCAGGCAGAGTGATCATGTGCTGCAGCTGCAGATATTCAAATAGCAGCATGCAAGGTCGAGCAGCTTGTGCCACAGATAGGCTATCTGCACAGCGATGCAGCAGCGCGGCAACAATGATGTGGCCACGAGCCACATATGGCAGGGTGTGACTGTGCTGTCTGACAACCGAGCTGGCCACCATGCCATACTGAGCAAATGTAATTACACATGGGCGACTCACAACCCTTCCGCAAAGCAAACGGTTTCAATATCTGACCTTCTGATAGCCCTAGGTTGCTTGCCGTACAGCTTACTGCGTTGGCCTTTCAATGAAGGACTGGCACTGTT
>NSMO01000638.1:754-12687 GCA_002588565.1 Coelastrella sp. UTEX B 3026
ATCATGCATCAGTTTTGGCTCAGTCACTATTATAGAGATGGCATACTGTGTTTTTGCCAATGAGCGCTTGGGCAGCCGGCATTGCATCGCTCCAGGTGGTTGCATGATTGCACAACGCAGCAGCACTGTCACGGTCTTGCCTTTGGCGGCACTGTGACTTCCACGAAGGCATGAATTGTGACTAAAGAGATGTTGCCGCAACACTGATTCTCAGCTTTGGCTGCTGCTGTTCAAGGATCTGCATCTTCTTAGTAGTCAGCAGTGCGGCTCATTATGAAACTGGTATACTTGTACAGGCTTGCTCGTTAATTACTTTTCTGCTGGAGTAATGAATCCATCTCTCTTGGCCATGCGTGTTGATTGTCATGTTGCAATTGCGTGTGGCACTTGCTAATTGGCTGCCTCGCTGCAATGGACTATGTCACTAGTGCTGGTATCGTACAAGCAAAGTGCCCTTCAACTGTCGCCAACCGGTTCATGGAATCTGCATGTTATGTTTACGGCTGTAGCATTGCCTCTCGGGCGGAGATGTCCCTGCTGACCACATATTTCTTGAATAGGCGCTTGCTTGAAGGGTACTTTGCAATCTGAACTATACGTATACAGGCAGCTTTCTTGCTGGACAGATGCCGGTGCCAAGGCTTGCCTGGCAGCTTGGCAAGCCTTGCCAAAAAGGGGTGCTGACGGTCGCCACCCATATTTCAATTGATACTCAATGCTGCCAGCATCACGGTAATGGGCTCTGCACATGACGAAATGTAGCACGACAGTGTCGTTTGCACACACCCGGATATAGAGCGATCTGGGTTTTTGCCCTTGAACATATCTTCACGGCCTTACAACTCATTCAAAGCTCCATGTGCCAATGATTGCATGATGTCGATAGTCGCAGTAATCGCCAGGGCTGGAGCATACTTTTCTTCTGTCACGGCAAACAGCTCAGTGAAAGTCTTCAATTGCCACTGTCCAAACAATACCCATTCCAGACTCCGATGGTATCTGCTCGTGCCAGAGGTATGCAACTCCCTTCCGAAGGGCAAAAAGTTCAAGTGCAGTGCACTAGGCCTTCAGCGAAAGGCTCGGTACACTAGTGACGTCACGCTGGTCGGACCAGCACGACTCTTGTGTAGCGTCCACAGACTAAGGATAACACATAATATCTCTCTCACAGCCACATGGAACTCTGACTGAACATTGGTTGATTAGACTCTGTTGCAAATTGCCAAGCTTCCACTCCACCGTCCTCATGATGCACCAGCCGGGTACACCCGCCCACCAGACCGTCCAACATGCACAACTGTGTCCAATTCAGACTATATCCCACTTTAATTGGGCCAGACAAATGTGCTGTCAGAAAGCAGTATCCAGATTACCAGACTCGTGCAATAGCCTGCCACAGAGAACTGCCATCAGTGCCAGAGTTGACATTCAGGATAATTTCTACTTTACAAATCCAGCTGATTGTACCGCCCAACAACAATTACAACACCATTGTGTATGTGCAACAACTTTGGCAACTAGCAACCTCCCGTTAACATCATGAAATTCAACGGAATCTACTGCTATCAGTGCCCTGTGACAACAACCATGGCAGGGCTACAAATAATGCCACATCAGCACCACTGGTCCACGTTTACTTCAACCTGCTCATGTCGATGGTTGATGGTCCTGCAATGTTTTGTCCCTCCTTGTCAAAGCAGCTGCCGTGGCAGGGACAGTTCCACTCCTTTTCTTCGGGGTTCCACTGCAGCAGTAATCGACACAACACAAAGGTGTCAGCATACTAATGATAATAATATATGCTGGTTATGCCATGAGCTTACGCCCAAAGTTGTCAGTAGACTGTACTCACTTTGACTGCAAGCATTGTACCATATAAATTCTTGCTCGGCAAGTAGCCTCGGGTACAAGAGAAGAAGCACACAAGCACACACACCTGCTGAAGAACCAATCATAATCAGTATCATTAATCAAATCTAGCCTCAAGACACAATTTGTACAACGCCGCAGATGAGTTGCCAATTGTGACAAAACAAATTTGTGGGCCAGGAGAGTGCTCAGGACTTTCTCTGCTGACCCTGAACACTGCTGGCTCTGAGTGCTGTGGAGACATGTTGTGTTACAAATGTGCATCACCCCACCTGTAGCAGGCATCCCAGGTGTGGGCACAGTCCAGAGAACTTGTGTACTTCACCAGCCTCATCCTTGTAAACAGCAACCTACAGCAACAGCAGCAGCAGCAGCAACCACAGCAGGCGGTGGCCCGTTATTGATTATGCATCGCCAGCAGCAAGATTCCTGACATTTCCTGCTGCCTTAGCAATGCTTAGCAGCAGCAACAGGTGCATTATGATATTCATTGGTAACACTACCCCGTTCTCCGATCCCCACACAACTTCACACAGATGCGTGAAGTCACCCAAGGCCGCACATGCGTATAACGTCTTGCTGAGTGCAAGTAGCCCTGTGTGGATAATGAATCCCTTGCCAGAAGCAAGCTTCTCAATGTTTCCTGCCGCCTTCATGGCCAGCAACAATATAGTGCTCCCCATGCGCCCCCCCCCTCCTTGCCGCACCACCACCACCACCATATATGTGCATGCAAGAACTCTAAACCATGCAAGAAGTCTAGACCATGCAAGAAGACTACGTCTCACAAAAGGAGGCAGAAGCCGCCAAACCCACCTTTCTCAATGCCAGTGGTCCGGTGTTGATAATGCATCTTACACCTGCAGCTAGATTCTCAATGTCTCCTGCTGCCTCAACACAACAACAACCATATGGAACTCCTTATGCTCCCCCCCTCTGAACCACCAGCACCACCACATATGTGCATGCGAGAGCCTGAATCTCACAAAAGCAGACAAAACTAACCCACACACACCTTTCTTAATGCCAACGGTCCTGTGTTGATAAGACAGCCTTGGCCAGCAGCAAGACTGTCAATGTTCCCTGCAGCCGCGGCATGACAACCATGTACAACACCCCATGGTTTCACCCCCCCCCCCCAACACCACTAACACATACAACCACTATATGTGCATGCGAAAAGTCTTAAGTTTCAGATAATCAGACAGGATAAACCCAAACACACCTTTCTCAATGCCAGTGGTCCTGTGTTAATGATGCATCCTTCACCAGCGGCCAGGTTCTCGATGTCTCCTGCTGCCTTGACATACCTTGGCAGCGGCAGCAGCATGTCCAGAGCTGACTGGATGGTGTTCTTGAAGTAGCGCGGGCTCCAGGCAGGCAGACCGGGGATACCCCGCAACTTGCGCCTGCAGGTACAACAAGAGGCAGGTGTATGATCAGATGTATCAAATAAGCCATCAGTGGGGTTGAAAAGACAGAAAGGCAAGCAGTTGGTTCATTCTTTCTGAGATAGCATGTACTCTGAGCAGGCAGGCGTGATACTCTGTAACCTGCGACTGCAGCATGGAACAAGGATGTTGGGTCTCCTTCACGTTCATGGGCTTGCACTGGCTGGATTTGGAATTGCTATACCTATATGTTAGGGAGAGACATCCATTGATCATGATGATGAAGTAATCAGAAACAAACATGATCGGGAAACTCACGAAGGGCTGTAGATGTTCTTGTAGAGTTGTCCAGCAGGCCAGCCCAACAGCTGACTGGCAATCACGTTACCAGCAATGGTACCACTGCTCATGATGCGACCACAGTCACCTGAGGAGCGGCAGAAGCAGCGATAGGAGGGAGCAGAACTGTCAGCATAACAGAGAGAGGGGTGGAAAAAGAGAGCAAGAGACAGCAAGAGAGAGAAAAGAGAGAGTAGGCAGGGCTGCGTGTGGTTGCTCACTTAGTACTCTCCCATGCATGACACCACAGCTCTTGCCAGCGCACCTGACCTGTTGCATGGCTCAGTGACTTACAGTACTCTCAATGGCAAATGGCAGTAACTGGTACTGTTTACAGGCCAGTATGCACACTCACAGACTTGCATAAGATGGGCGACCAAGAAAAGCTTCTGTCAATCATACTGCAGAAATTTTGCTCCTAAGACAATCTAGACTGTTGCATGCAAACAGCAGAAACAGGAGAATGAACCAGAATCCTGCTTTCCCACCTGTTGCTACATAAGCCGCCTTGCTAGCTGTAAGTGTTGGGTCACGCCCGTACAGGCCCAGATCTTCAGCTGTTTGGAAGTACTGCAGATCAGCAGAATCAATGGAAACAACACATTCCAGTCACAACACATTCCAGTCACAAACGTCACCAGGCAGATCTTGAGTACTAGTATTGAAGCATAAGCTGTGTCTTTATACAAGACAGAGACTGTTAGCATGCCCTATAGGTGAACGCTCGACAGATTTTTTGTGAGTCACGAGCTTCACACAAGATCTCCAGCAGACAAGTCAAATGAACGTCTTCAGGGCGATTCCGCAGAGTATGAAACTTTGAGCCTGCAGCTACAGCATACAACCATCACCATGATGATTGTTGACCCAAAAACGTGACAACGCAGGAACCTAGCAATATAACAAGAGCTGCCCAGACCCTGCTATTAGGGTATAGTATACCTGATAGCTCCAGGCATGCAGTCTCTCCCCAGCCCTCGGCCACCTTGATCGCGCCCACGACTCCAGACGAGCTAATGGCTCACCATACTCACTGGGACGCTTGCCCTATCATAACAACAGCAGCAGGTGGAGAAGAGATCAGTAACTTATGGGTTTCTGTTGAGATTGCTGCATCATTCATGCCTACCTATTATGCTATATCGCTACTGTCAATTGCCAGTCTATGTATGCCGGCAAGCAAGCAGGCAGGCAGCACTTAAAGCAATGCTACTGACTAGAAGCTCATTGACCAGCACACTCGTACTGCCACTACCATCAGCTGTGCCCAGGTCAGAGACAATCTGGATGCATGTGAAGCAAGTTTGTAAACAGTGTGCTTGTTTCACTTGCAGGCCGAAGGTCTCTCTATGTATATGGGAAAGAAGTTTCAATAACAATTCATATTTGAAGACACAACTGAGGCATAATCAACCTGATACTTGGCCTTTGTAAAGCGTTGAATCAGATTTAGATCATTTTCGATTTTTCATTTTCTTTTACACAATTTTCAAAGTTCAAGTTTCAAATCCCCTACCTGATCATGCGCCTCTCCTGCCACCACCAGCAGGTCATGGTAGCCATTTGTTGATGTCTGTTTGCCTGGCACAAGCATGGCTGTGTGTTGAGGCTCACAGGTGTCATAGTACAGGGTGGGCTGAAGACCGGAAAACTTGGGCACTTTCAGAGCAATGGCATATCTACGGTGGGGCAGCAATGGCAGCAGCAGCATTAGTGAGCCTTTGCGTGTGGAAATTGCCATGGTATAAGTTGCCTGTGGCAAGCAATTCTGTGTGTTGAGGCTTGGAAATGTCAATGTAACAGGATGGGCTGAAGGCCTGAGAACTTGGGCACTTTCAGAGCAATGGCATATATCTGTTGGGCAGCAGTGGCAGCAGCAGTGGCAGTCAGCTTTTTTAGTACATGGCAATGACATAACATGCCTAGAACCAGCATTGCCACATGCCCCCTTGTCCGAAGGTGAGTAGAACTCACTGGGTAGATTTGAGGCGCAGGGCCGATGGCCTAAGGCTATGGCGTACCCAGCATAGATTATTACTGCCACATGTTCAGGCTCACAAAGGGATATTGTGCTGTAGGCCAGACAACTTAGGCACACCCAGAGGATTGGCATATCTATGATGCCATCTTCAGGACGCGAGCCAGCTTTGCATAAGCCTCAAAGAACATTCAGAGTCAAACATACAGTGCAACATGTTCTGTATATACACAAGCTACATTTATCTGCAGACAAAGACAATTGACAGCACATGGCTCCCGCACCTTCTGCGCACGTGCTGTTTGCCATGTAGCGCCAGCACATGTGCCGCTGAATCCACCAGGTTTGATGTTGCTGGTGCTGCTGTTGCCATCACGTAAGCCTGACTGGCATCGACCTTGAAACCTTCCATGGTGTACACAATCTTCTTCCCGGAATCAACCTTGCGCATGCGGGTGTTCTCGTAAATGCGACCACCATACTTTCCTGCGTATAAATAAAGACAGTCTGGCATCAGTGATTGTTTTAGCGCTAAGCTCATTTTGCCTACACATCGAGCATATCATATATGCGTATGCATACCCCAGCTATTGCATGATTGAATGGCAGCGCCACAGTGCACGGAAGTGATCTTACACTCTTCCGAAAGGCCTGTTACTGCCGTTGCCAGGCCTTGCACATACTCAATGGGTTCCAACGTTGAGACTCCGGCAAAGTCAAACCTGGTGTACAATGTTGGCTTAAAATATGAGCATTTCATGTGTATGCATACCCCAGCTATTGCATGACTGAACTGCACCACCATGGCAGTAGTTCAAATCTTCACTGTTATTGCTGCTGCAAGGCCTTGCACACATTTCATAGGGTCAAAGTTGAGACTCGGGCATTGTCAGATCCAGTGCACAATACTGCTCACGACTCAAAACATTTGATGCGTATCCATACCCCAGCTATTGCATAACCAAACTGCACAACAGACCACAGCAGTGATATCAACACACTCTTCACCTGTTATTGCCGCTGCCAGGCCTTGCACATATTCAATAGGGTTTAGAGTTGCGGACTCCGGTAGTTTTACAGCTCGGGGAACACCTGTGATACCGCTTAGGTCAACCTGAATATGGCAGCAGCAGCAGCAGCCGCAGTGTCTTGGATTGTTTCAGCATCAAACTCCTGCGCAGTTCAGGGTGCTCAAAGACTTCTGCTTTCCTTGAATTGATTTCCTGGGTTCAGATGGCTTGTTTCGCAATGAAAGCATGCAGTGAGCTGAACAGAGGCACAGCTTAGGCAACTGACTATTGTGGAGCGGTTCCAGCAGTATCTGATCAAACTTGCTTATTCCAGGCTGATCAGCCGGTCAGAGTAACAAGGTACACGCTGCTGCTGCTGCCGCTGCTGCTGATGATGAATCTGATTGCTGCTGCTGCTGCTGGTGGTGCATCTGGCTGCTGCTGCTGCTGCTGGTGGTGGTTGTGAATCTGACTGCTGCTGCTGCGTGTGGTGGTAATCTGACTGCTGCTGATGAATAAGACTGCCGCTGCTGCTGATGAACCCGACAGCTGCTGCTGCTGCTGGTGAATGTGACTGCTGCTGGTGATGATGCTGCGCTGGTGGCGGTGATTCTGACTGCTGCTGGGCACATTGTGAGTAATAACCATTGTGAGCTCCCTCTTACCATATCAACATCAAGTCCAGCTACTTTGGCAGCCTCAAGCTCCTGCCGCAACAGACGCTCTACAGGCAACAGAAAACAGCATCAGCAGCAGCAGCAACAGCACAGAGCCGATCACAAGGTCACAAAGTCTTACTTATAAATGACCACATAAACGACGACAGATGCATGTGTACGTCAGACCATGCTTCAAACATGGCAGTTACAATACTACGCAGGCACTAACTTCAAAGGCAACTCCATGAACTGTTGAACAGTCAGTACCATACCTGCTTGTCTGTCTTTGTCATCGCTGCCGCTGCTGCGTGGGTCGCCGCTGTCACCCGGCACAGGCTCAGCACCACCAGGCAGGAGGTATGCCGGCACTCTTGTGAACCCGCAGTTAATATTTTCGGACTTGACGACACTCTCAACGAAGTTGATGGCTTCTGCATTACTCTCAATCACCTGGAGTGGCAGCAGCAGCAGCAGCAGCAGTCGTGTTACTAACAAGTGTATGTCCTGATTTTGCAGTATTGTGTAACCCTATGGCAGCAGCAGCAGCAGCAGCAGCAGTGTATCACCAAAGGTTCAGCACCACCAGGCAGGAGGTATGCCGGCACCCTTGCGAACCCGCAGTTAATATTCTCAGACTTGATGACACTCTCAACGAAGTTGATGGCTTCTGCATTACTCTCAATCACCTGGAGTGGCAGCAGCAGCAGGTTGGGACAGACGCAGGTTGCTTTAGCAGATACCGGTCGACGCGCAAAGGGACAGCAAAGCAACACAAAGCAGTGCACACTTTGCCTTGTAGACTGCTAGATGTGTTTGCTGAGTTTGCGGGATTGTGTAGTCCAATGGCGGCAGCAGCAGCAGCAGTAAGTCACTGTATACTCAGCATCATCTGGACGGAGGTATGCAGTTTGTGGATACCTTGGAGAACCCACAGTGGTTACTGTCCAGACTATAAACGATGAGTGCAGAAACACTTCATAATGAAACTCCACCATCACAATATAGTGAGGCGTTGAAACATTTGTCGCAACAAAGTATGTAGTTGATGCGTTTATTGTTGTTGTTGCAGTGATCTATTTGACTAGGAGAACGCCGTTCCTGCTTGCGCTGGTCGCTGCTGGTCCACCTTTCAAGTGAGCCGATGAGCCCAATATGCCACAATACCGAGCGACCCATTAGACACTCCGAGCAACGACGACTGACTGGGAACAAGCAGCAGAAAGGACAGATGAGTAAAACCGGAAGGCGCTTTGTTGGCTTTGCCTCTGTGGTGTTTTTTCGCTGAAGGCGCGTGACATGATGATGAGCAAATCATACCTGCTTGCGCTGGTGGCTGCTGGTCCACCTCTCAAGTGAGCTGAACAGTCCAGTATGCCACAATACCCACCAACCACCCATCGACACTAAAACAAGCAGCAACAGCAAAACACTGGGCACATGCAGTGGATTAAAGATGGAAAACAAGTAGCTCCACACCTGCTTGCGCTGGTCGCTGCTGGTCCACCTCTCAAGCGAGCTGAACAGTCCAGTATGCCACACGGTCATGTCACCCAGTGAGCGGCCGGTGATGCCAGCGCCAATAACACGCGACTCAAGCACGACAACACGCTTGCCTGCATATTGGCAGCAGCAGCAGCAGCAGGAAGTTGTTTAGCAGGGAGCCGCAACTATGTGTTCACTGCCAATGAAACAATCTGTTGCTGAAGAACACCTGTATGTCATGCAACTTACGTACATATATGTGTGGGAAAACACACAACAGGCGCTGTTACAAGCATCTCAAGTGGACACTTGAATGGCGAGTTGCTGTATACTCAGCAACTGAAAGAGCTAAGCAGGTTCCTGGACAGATATACAGCTGCAAGCCTCATCTCATGTCCTTATTCTTGATAGAGATTCATCCTTGCTGGTATCCGCCAAAATTTGTGCAAGTGCAGCTGTGTATCTGCTCAATACCATTACTGCTGGAAACAAGCCAAGCTGCAGCTGCAGCAGCAGCAGCAGCAACCCCCCCGCATGGATACAGAGGGGTAATAACAATGCTGTCATCCAGCTTGGGTTTAGGGCATTGGTCTTGCCTACTAACCCTGAACCCTCAACCCTGCTTGAGAGACAACCATCAATGCTGCAAAGGCAACATCTGCTGGCAAGGCTTACCAGCTTTTGCCAGGAGGTATGCTGTTGTGAGTCCGCTGACACCACCACCAATCACACACACATCAGCATCAACATTCTCCGACAGCTGGGGGTACCTGCAGAGACAACACAGGCAATACCTCTTTGAATCAATGGAGACATCAGAAGAGAAACGCACTTGCATACTAGGAATGCGTATGGGCATCAGATTGTTGATTGCAAAAATAAAATGCTACAAGCAGGTGAAGTTGGTGACAGCTAGCAATGCTCAGATGCATTAGTTGACGCTGTGTGACAGCGCCCAGGTTTGACACAGTGGTAATGGGCATATTACACTGCGGGGACGCGGGGACCTGAGTAACTCCTACTTTCGCCAATAGGAGTCAGAACTTACTCAACGTGCACGTATAAACGTAAAAAGTTACGCAATCAATGTTTCGAAGGCCAGCTGAGGCGCAACATGCAGCTGTGCCGTGCAGGACCTGAAAACTGCTGCGAGCCCCTAACTCAAGGTCCTGGACCTTGAGTTAGAAAGGAGGCTTACTCAAGGTGCTGCGTTTGTCCTCAGCTTGCAATGATTGCTAGATAACTCTACGCTTTAACATATTTGAGGCCGCAAGCCACGCCCTAACGCCTGTGAGTAACTTTACGAGCCTCCAAAGTTGGGACTTGGGCGTAACAACGCAACGAGGCCTCCAAAGCCTACTCTGGCCACTGAGTATCTATTAGTATATCAATTGAGTAAGTTTCGGAGAGTTTGAGCAAGTCCGTACTGGGCCAATTGGCCACTGGCAAGTGTAATATGCCTCTAAGCTGCAATCAGTGACAGCCTGCAACCAGTCCGAGAAGACCTGACAGTGATACTGGCTACATACTGCTGTATATGCTGTGTATAGCCACATGTGCAGTGGTCCTCCAAAATCAGGCGCGGCAGTTGAGTCAAGACACTTACTGTTGCCTCAGTTTGTCTTGACCCCAGCAGTTGTTGGACAAACCTGCACACAGCACATTTGAGATGAAATAACACATGTTTTTTTATTGCATGAATAGACAAAGAGTAAAAGAGAACGATATGCTGCTTATTGAACACTTCTGGCACATTTGGATTGCTAGCTCCAAAGGCACATTTGATGCGTTTACATCTGGTGCGTTTGAAAGTTGAGGCAGTGCAGGTGTTGGGCATTTCCAGGATGTCACAAGACCTTGCTCAGGATCAAATGTACTAAGTCACAATGTGAAAACATAGTATTACCCAAACCCCTCTGTAAAAAATATACACTTGCACTCCAGATAAACCGTAAACTCTCTGTAGGAGCAGTCTTTGTTGGAGCAGAACAGTCTCAGACGTCACACAACGATAACCACAATCAACTGCATCATTTGCACAACTATGAACTACAAGATACCTGGCGTACAGTCAGGACAGTGAAATTCAGTTGCACTTCAAAGGGGCTGTCAGTCACCAAGATCAGCAAATGATCCTAAAAACCGACAGCCTCTCTCAAGTCTACTGTACACACGGCACTCTTCACAAAAGGTAAGTTCCTAGCGTGCCCACACTGACCACCAAGTGATCAGGTGGAAGCGCCATGCCACCTTACCAACAACTGTAGCGCTGTATGACCACCACAGAAAGGCTGCAGCACACATATGCTATGTACAAACTCTGCACCGCCATTCCATGGCTGCTTACTCCAAAACATGTGCTAGCAGATTGAAGGCTGCTACAGACAAACACTTGGCACAATTCTACAGGCTACACACACGCACACACACCTGGGATGCTCCTGTTCCTGCTCCTCGTTGTAGATTCAGTTCCACGGAAGTTGTATGTGGCTTCAACATCCTCCACAACACCTGCACAGCGTGGATACATCACACACCGCTGTGGCTTGATCATGATAATAACATAATTCAAATTCACCGCAATGCAAAGACACAGCGCTTTTGTGAAGTCACTATGTTTATAAACCTTGTCTGACCCCAGCACATATACAAGCATGTGACATATTGCTGGTTTCAGCCGGAAACAGTGGTATCGGTATGTTTTCATGAGAATCCAGTACAGTATAGCTGTACGGGCTCACTCAGATTCAATCCAGCTGCCGGACTGTAGCCATGCACTATATTGACGGAAAGGTGTAATTGAAAGTTTGATATGAAACCACAAGACATGCTGAGCAGTCCCTGCAGCGCAATGCATGCTGTGCATTAACATGTGCTGCATTTTGTTGCTTGCTCCTGCCTGTTCAAACATCGCTGGCCACGTATACACCGTTGTGCCAAACATGGTTTGAGCCTTTCTGATGCTGCAGCACTGCTGCTTGCAACATCCCAGCACACCAGATTGATGTGCTGCTGCTTTGAAGATTCTGAGAATCAAGCAGCCTACGACAGCCACACTGCAAAAAGCACAGCCGCTCGCACCTGCTGGAGGTGGCGCGGCTGCAGCACCTTCAAACGCTGCTGCTTTTAAAGGCTGACGCAGCTCATCAGATCGCACGCCGGTAGGCGAGTCCGTGTTCATTGCACCGCTACTGCTGCTGTTGGT
>NSMO01000639.1:0-10083 GCA_002588565.1 Coelastrella sp. UTEX B 3026
TTTGCAGCCTCAACCTTGAGCTCCAATGCAGCTGCCTCAGCTTTAGCAGTCCTAGCTGCCTCAATCTTTGCTGCCTCAACCTTTTGCTCTAGCATGGCAGCTTCTGCTTTCGCTGCTCTGGCAGCTTCCAACTTTGCAGCTTCAACCTTCTGCTCTAATGCAGCTGCCTGCGCCTCTGCTGCCCGGGCTGCTTCAGCCGCTGCCTTTGCTGCCTCTTCTCTGGCTGCTCTGGTTGCTGCCCGAGCTGCTTCAGCTGCTTCTGCTTTGGCAGCCTCTACCTGCTTCTGAAGCACCGCTGCCTCTGCTTTAGCAGCTTCTGCTGCCTCTGCCTTTGCTGCTCTAGCTGCTTCCGCCTTGGCAGCTTCTAGCTTTCCCTCCAAACTGCTCAACTGTTGCACATGCGGTGCTAGTTCTGCTAGGGACTGCTTCAGCTCAGCCTGCGGCAGCCAGAAGGAACACGTGCAGTGTTGCTCAACTCATGCCGCTGAGGCGTCAATGAGTATCTCATAACAGCGTCAAGGACACGCCACCACACCTGCTGACACGGTGGGCACCCAGGCGCGTAAACATGGATACAGGCCAGAGTACACCTTGCCTTGCCACAGAACCCAATACAGCCATAGTGGACTGTCGCCGACCAATAAGAAGTTGCTTCTTCTTGAGCAAGCCTCACATGAGCTAGCGCTAATTAAGCAACCACAAACAGCGATGGCCTTACCTGCAGTGATCCTAGTTGTCCTTGGACAGCCTCAGTGGTGTTGTTCAAACCAGCGATCCTGCTCTCCAGCTGCTGTTGCTGCTCCTGCATATTATGGAGTGCTTCTGTCACACGGCCCTCAGCCTCCTGCATGTGTTGCTGCTGCTCCTTCATGCTATCTAAGGCTTCTGTGACACGAGCCTCACTCTCATATTGACGCCGCCTGGCAGCTTCCTCTGCAAGTGCTGCCTCCCTGCAGAAATGACACTGTCGACGTTCATTACGGAGGCTGTCAGAGCCTGTATGTGGCATACAGGTTGCTCAGCACAGCTGATGCATAATGGCTCCTGGCAGAAGCAAGCTGCAGCCAAGTGGGCCACAGGTCTGGGTCCTCTGCTGCAGTGACCTACAGCTTTTTGGCCTTTGCAGTTGCACCTTGTAAGGCCAACCTATAATACTGCCCAGGCACACGCTGTGCAGTCTGCCTACCTTATTTGTATGAGCTTCTCCTCTCGTGCTTTGATCTCTTTCTGTTGGTCAGCCTGGCGGCGTGTAGCCTCACGCTCCCAGGCAGACATGCGAGCACGCTCTTGCTCCCAAGATGACCTGAACAAACACAGCAACCAGCAAAAATGATACCAGTCATGAGTAGCCTGCAGATGGGTGCCGCAAGTGATGACCAGCGAGAAGCAGGTTGATAAGTAACAAGTATAGAGGCTTGTTCAACGCAAGCCTGGCATAATGTACAAGCATCCAGACTGTGACGCCGGCAAGGTCGATATGCTGGTCATCTAGTGCTGCTTGTACACTATGCAACAGCAGAACACCAGCACACCTGATTGTCTCATGTTCTGTCTTCATTGACTGTGACGCACTCTCCCACTCCTGCTGCAGCTGCTCCACTGCTCCTGCCAGTGCATCCATCTGACCCTGAAGCTTGACCATACTGGTGGCCATGGCCAGGTAGTCAGCAGCAGCCTTCTGAGCACCCAGCGGACCAGCGGACAACACATTGGAAGGGCCCCTGCAGCAGGTATTGACACAGCACCCACCAGTAACACACAGCAGCCTACTGCCAGCATGTCTGCTGACTCAACTGCTGCGCACAACAACCGTAAGCTACAGACAAAGCCGAGCTGTTCCAGCTGTCACAAATGTCTGCCGTACTGCTCTGCAGCTCCCAGCATGTGACCCACCTCCTGCCCTGTGTGTCTTTGCCGCCAGTGAGCAAGTGGAATGCTGTCTGCAGTGACGCCACCTGCTGCATCAGCTCACACATCTGGGAACGCTGCTCAACCACACTCTCAAGCTTTGGCACGAGTGCCTGCAGACAGCAGCAGCAAACATAGAGCTGGGTTTTCGTGACACCATCATTGTGCGGATGTTTCTGCTGTCCAAATGTTCCAGTATCAGACCCAAACCAGCCAGCAAACACTCCCAGCCACCATTTTCATGAAGCTGCCTCTCAGGCTGTCCACACTTGATTCCTGCACTGCTGTAACCACTAAGCAACTGTGCTGATGCTCACCTGTAAAGCATCCAGCTGCTGCTCATGCTGCTGCAGGCAGTTGCTTGTTGTCTCCATGAATGGCAGGATGGTGTCATCCACAGCACTCACTTGCAGGGGTGAGTTGTCATCCATGCCACTGATTGCTATCGACAGGTCAGACACACGCTGCTTCAGCTCACTCAGCTCCTCGGCAAGCTTGGAGTCCTCAGCTGAGGGTGCTGGCTGGCCAGTTACTGCTGTTGGCTGTTCTGCCTGTTCAGCTGCTGGGCTGTCTTGCAGGTCAGAGGAATCTGTCTGAACTGCGCTGGACTCTGTTGCTACAGCTGAGGTGGACTTGGATTGCTGCAGCTCACGCAGCATGCCCTTCAGCTCGGCTATGTCAGCTTCCACTGCTGCCAGCCGGTCTGGTGATGCTGCTGCTGCTTCACCAGTAGCTGGCACTTCTGTCGTAGCCTCCCCTGCTGCTTCACTCTTGCCGGCAGCAACTGCTTCCTGGTAATCTTTCTCATGCCGGGTCTCAACAGCCATCAAGGCTGTCTCAAGGGTTGACAAGCGCCCAAGAACTGATTCAATGTCTCTGGACACTGATTCAACCCGGGCTTCTTGTGTGCTGATGCGAGTACCTGCAGTCGGCAAAACAGTCTCATTTGACAAAGGCAAGAGCAGGTCTGCACAGGCACAACTGACCACTCAGCAGCGCTTGCTGGATGAGCTGTTAACTATGCCTGAACGCATCATCATCAGTGCAGCTTTATGCCCTTCACATATAGAGCCAGTCAAGCACACTCTCGCATGACTGTGTTCCTCACCTGTTGTTGATGTCTGATGTACCAGCTGTGACTCAAACTGACTGATCTGTTCACCATAAGCAGACAGCGTGCCCTTGATGGACTCTTGTTCATTGGACACCTGCAATAGGGATGTCAGCATTCAGTGATCAGTCCATGCGGGCCTGAAGCAAGCGGACATGTCCC
Source organism: Coelastrella sp. UTEX B 3026 (assembly GCA_002588565.1). Classification (NCBI taxonomy): domain Eukaryota; kingdom Viridiplantae; phylum Chlorophyta; class Chlorophyceae; order Sphaeropleales; family Scenedesmaceae; genus Coelastrella; species Coelastrella sp. UTEX B 3026. The sequence goes on from NSMO01000639.1 coordinate 3,182, forward strand.
CACAACCATTGTCCACTTTGAATCCACTACGAATTACAGTCACAACAGCTGACAGAGCTGCAGCAATACAGACATGGCAATCCGCTGCAACAGTCTAGCCATCAGCAACATGCCATCTTGGCCTGATTATGTTTGCAGAACAGACAGTCAAGCAACATCTTAACTGACCTGTGACACATCATTGCTAGTGCTGGCCTGTGCAGTCTGCAGCTTGGCCACTTGAGTAGCCAGGTGTTCCAGTGAGCCATTTTGCCCCACATCAAGCTCAGCCAACTTGTGCTGCTGCTCTTCAACTTGCCTGAGGACAAACATATACAGCAGATAACTAGCATGCAACAGCCAAGCAACCAGTATAACTATCCTCAGGCCAGGAAGATACGTCGTTGGCAGTTGACTGCAGCACATGGTTGTGGGTGGCCGTGTTACTCCACCTAGAAGCCAGAACCCACCTCTTGACACCTTGAACCACTGTCAGCACCTTCTGCCACTCAGGTATCAGTTCAACCTGTGGCAGCCAAAGAGCAGCGCAGCATCAGCAGGGACTAAGAACCATGCAGTGGCATGTATCCAAAAAAACTCAGCAAGCACGATGCTCAAGCTCTGCTGTGATGCATTCGTCTGCACCAGCTGAGTCGCATGAATTACACTGTATAAATAAATACTAGTAGTATTGTGACATAGCATGCATGATGAGGACGGCCTCGTTGCTTGGGGCCATTTGCTGTTGCTTTCTTGATCGCCAACTGTGGTCTGTTGTACAGTGCAATGCATTGTGGCATATGGAATCAGATGGTGCCTGGAAGGCACGGCCCATGTAACACCCATCAGTACGCGTACTGTGCAACACAATTCCTGTATAACAACGGCTATAACAATTTATCATATGCTCACCTGTGCCTCAAACCACTCCTCCAGCTGGTTCACCTTGCTTGACAGTTCACTCAGCTGGCTCTGCACAGGCAGCTGCAGCGGACCAACACGACCTGACACCGCAGCAGCAAGAGCAGCAAACTGCTGCTGCTGCTGGTTTTGCTGATTGTGCTGACCAAACACAGAATGCTGAGAGCTCTGTGGTAGCAAGCCACCAGATGCTGGATTAAGGCTCAATGACCGCCTGGTAGGTGAGAGTGCAGCTGCAGGCCCTGCAATGCTGTGATAGCTGTCAGGGGGCTGCTGGATCTGTGCTGCATGCTGCTGTGGCTGCTGTCCTGTGCCGTTCATAACTGCATGATAGTCTCTAGCGCTGTGCTGTGCTGTTGGTGTCGGACCAGAGAACAGCCCTGAGCTAGCCTCTGGACTGACAATGTGGCTAGCACCACCTGCTCCTGCAGGAGTCGACAAGGTGCTGTGCTGCTGCTTGAGTGGTGCTGCTGTGTTGTGTTGACCCATGCTAGCTGTCAACACTGGTACAGCCAGCGGATGGTGGTCAAATGATCTGGCCAGGTCACTCACAGCAGCAGCTGCTGCAGCACCAGCAGACAGAGGGCCAGCAGCCCTGGCGCGACTCAGCGGGCCCATTTGCTGTGAGGGCTGCTGCTGCTGCTGACGCTGCTGTTGGTGGTGTAAGCCTTGACCGCCAGGGGTGTGTGCTGTCCCACCAGTAATTCCGTGCTGTGCAGCAGATCCTGGGGTCCTCTGCATGGGTGCTGGGCTTCTTGGCACATCATGTTGAGCACCGGTGTTGATTGTGAGGTTGTTCTTGTGCGAAGTCAGAGGATGTGCTGACTGTTGCAACTCATCCTCCTCGCTGCGCTGGCGGAAGGCACTGCCTGACGGCCGCTGAGGGGAGAACTGCAGCCAGGACTGCTGGTTTGTGAGGTCTGCCTCCCTTTCATGCTCAGCCGCGTCGGGTTTCACTGCTGCCTGATCATGATGGCCAGCACGGTCAGCTGGCTGCTGGTCCTCAGGCAATGCTTGTTTGGCTGCGCTGCCTGTGGTGTTGCTAACCACTGCCTTGCGGCCGGCAGGAGGTGCAGCACTGCGACCTGCCTTTCTGCCAGGCTCTGCATCAACAATTGCGCTGGTGTCTTGGTGCTGTGAGTCACTGGCGGTCTTGTCAAGACTGGGAGATGCAGACATGCCTTGAAAGGGTGTGGGGCTGACACCTGCAAACCATGCAACAGCAATGCTGACCTGACGTGGTAGTAAGGGACTAGCCTGTGCAGACAGCAAGTGGCAATGGCGATGGAGACAGCAACAAAGGGTGCATGCTGTCTGGGTTGTTTGCTGACCTGGACTGATCATGCACCTGGCTCTGCCTCCACTCCCAGGCGTCAACTGCCTGCCCTGTATCAGTATCTCTGCCAGCTCCCGGTGTTCATCATCCACCAGGTCGAGGGGGGTGCGACCAGCCTGACACCAACAGTGGAAACAAGCATCACACATCACATCAGGGCAAGTATTAGGCCAGCTTACAACACAAGTAACGTTCCCCGTGGCCTGGCATGCAGTCTACTTCCGTTCTGAGTGATTCATCTCAAGTTCTGATCCTGAACACATGCAGTGATAATGTTGTTACCAATCTCACTCATGGGCACGCCAAGGTGGCAAGCGTTCCAATCTGCTACAGCACACATATGTGAGGTGTTCCATCCGTCCTGGGACTGGGTTGACAAATGAGGGAGAGAAGTGACAGTGGATACCTCACATCTAAATTGGTACTCACCCTGTCTTTCAGGTCACCACGAGCTCCAGCATTCAGCAGCAGCTGCACAACATCTGTGTGACCTGCTGCAACTGCCAGGTGGAGCGGCGTAGCCCCATCCCTGTTCAATGACCTGAGACATGACCTCCTGCCAGCATCCGTCAGCAACTCCTTCACTACCGCAACCTGACCCTGCAGCCAGGCGCCAAAGCAGAACACAGACAGCTACTGGTCAGCGGCAGACCTGAGCATGACTCCAGCCGTGGACACACTCAGCAACCTGGTACCACACTGCTCAGTGAGCAAGTCACTGGGACTTATGCACATTGACGCTGCAAGGGGGCTCGCAGAGCCTGGTCACTCTGTGACCTGGGCTGCACAAGGCAACAGCGGCAGAGTGACCCCATCAGTGTATGTTGGTCACCAGACAGCCTACGCATAGACTCCTAGCCAGCGTTCCTAATTTCGTCCAAAGCGAGCAACAGTGGGTACTCACCTGTCTTGCTGCTACATGTAGCGGCGTTTCATTGTTGCTGTCACAAGACTGGTAACTGGCACCAAGGTGCAGGAACTCCTTCAGCAGCTGCAGGTTCCCCAGCGCCGCAGCAGAGTGTAGAGGCGTATGTGCATCTCGAGGATGCTTCGCATGCACCAGTGCAGGGTTAAGGTTGAGTGCACGCTTGGCAGCTGCTTGGTCATCGGTGTGTATTGCCTTGAACAGCTGCTGGGCACTGACTGCCATGATTCGTCGGTGGGGTGAATGCACCGTTTAACAAAATATCCTAGTGGTCCTCAGCCGGCTCACAAATGATTCTGGTAGGAGTCTAATGTGCATTGTTGACAAAACGGTAAAAGCTGCCTGAGCTCAATCACGCTAGCCTCTCACAGCAGACAAGATCAACGACCCAAAGCGCTTTGTTATCGCAGCATAGATCTGCGGATTCAGCAACGCCTGTTTGAAAGGCTCAGCTCAGCATCCAAGCCGCAAAGACAGGACCGGATGCGGGCCAGCAGCGCACAAAGACACAACCACAATTCCATCTAAAGCTGTGACTACCAGCTCAGGTCCACTAGCGAGCCTCTTCCCCATGTTGTCTTGTGGTGTTATCCAGTCATCTGCCAGAAGTCCAATGTACGGAATGTTCTCAAAAGGCGGTCTCGTACACCCTTATGGACGTTATTGCTATCAACATCAAACTATCCAAGCAAACAAACATTTGTGGCGTAACAGCAAGTCAGGATGGGTCGCAAAGCTCACCCTCTTGCTGCAAGGATAAAGAAGATGATGCAAACGGATGAAGAGGTTGGGAAGATTGCTCAGGCAACACCCGTGATGATAGGTGCCTGCGGTCGTTCACAGCAGCAGCAGTGCTGCTCAGCATTCAACCTGCTGCTGCATCTTACCCGCGTATTCTGCGACTCATGCAGCCCGAGCGATGGAGCTTTTCCTTCAGAGGTTGTGTACCAACGCGACTGAGATAGCCACAAGCCGCAAAGCGAAGACTCTGACGACCAGCCACTTGTAAGTGGGTTGGCTTTGCAGCGCTAGAGTGCAGCTCTCATGTCACCAGCAAAGCTGCATTCACAGCACAGAAAAGAGCACACTGTGCTGATGATAGCTTTGAATGAGGCTGCAGCGACTCCACCTCCAGCTGGTAAGGCGGAATCTACTGATCGAAATATGTAAACCATCTTAGGGCCCTACAGGGCGTTCTAGCAGGGTCGGGGCACATAACTTGTAGTCAATCGGCTGCTTCGCTGTGCTGCAGGAAAGCTTACGTCGCGTCAGATGAGTTGATGGATTTCCTCGAAGACACGGTGTCTAAGGCCCCTGATCTGCCACCAGAAGGAGAGCCTGAGCAGCCAAAGCCTAAACGCCAAAGGTGGGCTGCTGTTCATGTGCTGCAGCATGTCATCTGCTGTCAATGTGTTGCACCATCAGTGTATGTTACTGCTTACATACGTATCAGTGTATGTTACTGCTTACATACGTATGTAGCAAGTAAAGTGTAGCATGCGAGCAGCAAAAGTGAGGAGGCAGCCAGCATGTTCATGTGCGAGAAAGCATTGCTGCTAGCTATACACCAAAAGCATGAAAAGCATTGTGGGAAAAGCAAGCATATATTCTGCAAACCAGCTTTATTTTGCTTGGCTTGTTCATGTCAGGACTGAGCCCAAAGCGAAGGCAGAGGGCAAAGCAGGAGCAGATGCAGCACCAGCAGCAGCACCAGCAGCACCAGCAGCAGCACCAGCAGCACCGGCAGCCGCCAGCGGCGGCCAGCAACCCAAACAGCCTGAGGCAGAGCCTGGCAGCCCTGCAGCACACCCAGCTAAGCTTGGACAAGGCTTTGGGGGCATGGGGGCACACCCGTTGCTGAAGGCACGTGCATTTAACAAGCCAGGGGCTAAGAAGGGGGCCAGTGCCAGCCCCAAGCCTGAGGAGCCCAAGCAGCACCTGCAGCAGCAGAAAGAAGAACCAACAGAAGCAGACGCAGCCATGGAAGCAGAGCAGCCACCATCAGCAGCAGCAACAGCAGTGAATCATCATCCTGGTGACGCTGCTGGTCTGCCAGTGCTTCCTGGTATGTTGAGTGTACAAGCGCTAGCGCACTTTCAGAACAGACAAGACAATGAAGATGACTATGATGAGGATTATGACTCTTGAGCCATTAAGCAGGCTGGTTCATCACCAGCTGTAGTTAGCTATGACGCTTGACCATTGTAACAGCTAGGAGTGTATGTATGATGCTCTTAGAGACTAGTAAGACCCCTGGTCCATACATGTCTGTGGCACCAGTGTTGTCCAGCTGGTTCAGCAGAGCTGCGCATCCTGTCTGACTGCAAGCAGTGGCGATCGTTGCATGTCATGCGGCCGCTGTCAGCATATATATAAGCTACCCATCAGCCATAGCACTGTGGCCATCGGCCGCTGTCAGCACGTCATTGCGTTGCACCGAGAGCCGCTCAGTGTGTCATTGACAGCCTGTTGAAGCTGTGGTTGCGATATGGTTGCAGTCTCTAGGAGCAATCTTAGTAAAGCATGCTGTTGGTGCCATCTCAGAACAATAGTATTAGCAGACTGTGTAGAATGATGTGGCACTGCTGTGTTGTTGAGCAAAGCTGCAGTTGGTGGTCTTTATTGACGATTGTGCTCACCCATCTGTAGCAGTGAATATGTACACAGGGGCTGACTTGTTCCGCTTGGAGTGCTTTGGCATTCTATGTTGCATGATTCTATGTTGCATGAGCTATACTGTACATGGGCAGCTGGTTGGTTTCGTCGACGTGGTGTTCAATCACTTAGGTGGCCTGAATCTCATGTGGCGGGTTCCACTGGGACAGGTGTTGCCAGACCAGTAGATGTATGTAAAAGAGACTGAGCCAATGCAAACAAGATAGATGCGCTGGCAAGTATGTGTGGTAGCGCCGGTCCAGCACGCCTCGCCTGTGAGTGGCGGCTGTGCCTTGTACCTTACACCAGCAGACCACTGCATCGCAGTTGATGCGTGCAGAGCTAGCGCTTTTGTCTTCTGGAAGTGTTTGCCTGCAACAGTGACAGCCCATGGCATATGTTGTTTGGCATTGGCTCACTGGGTTGCAGCCCGTTCTGGTCTACGCAGCAAAGCCAATTGGCTGTTGTGCTTACACACCATCTAGATCTGTGGCGGTAACATTGTGCCTGATGTGCATCCGATGAAACGGTGAATAATTAGGTACAGCCTAGTATAGCAGTGCTGTTACAGTATCATGGATTTGACTCTGCCAGACATGGTGCGTTGTTCAGGACAACAGTGTGAAGTTTTAGCTCATGCAACAGTGTGTGTGATAGTCATATGACATAGACATACTTTAGAAAGGGCTCTGGCCAGTGGCCCCTGGGTGTCTAGTCTCTCAGAGACTGCAAGCACAATATTCAAGCAGCTTTGCCAGCGCATCTATCTTGTTGCATTGGCTCCGTTCATTTACAATATGATATGCAGGCTGCTGGGCCCCATGGCATCCGAGCCGAATGACAATCAGCATCATGCTGATGATCCCAAATTCGCTGACTGAATGAGCTGCTTGTACAGTCTGAGAAGCATCCGAGTCTATTCGACGCATCGCCACAGTAGCCATTCGGATTCTCAGACTGCAGGCAGCACCACTGGCGACCATGTGAAAGTTATTGAGCCATGCAACAAGTTAGATGCGCTGACAAAAGCTGCGGTTTCATGCATGGGGGTCGCCACCCAAAGGAGTCTTGGGCTGCTCATGACAG
>NSMO01000639.1:10093-21625 GCA_002588565.1 Coelastrella sp. UTEX B 3026
GTGCTGGCCTGTGCAGTCTGCAGCTTGGCCACTTGAGTAGCCAGGTGTTCCAGTGAGCCATTTTGCCCCACATCAAGCTCAGCCAACTTGTGCTGCTGATCTTCAACTTGCCTGAGGACAAACATATACAGCAGATAACTTGCATGCAACAGCCAAGCAACCAGTATAACTATCCTCAGTCCAGAAAGATACGTTGTTGGCAGTTGACTGTAGCACATGGTTGTGCGTGGCTGGGTTACTCCACCTAGAAGCCAGAACCCACCTCTTAACACCTTGAACCACAGTCAGCACCTTCTGCCACTCAGGTATCAGTTCAACCTGTGGCAGCCAAAGAGCAGCACAGCATCAGCAGGGACTAAGAACCATGCAGTGGCATGTATCCAAAAAAGCTCAGCAAGCACAATGCTCAAGCTCTGCTCTAATGCACTTGTCTGCACCAGCTGAGTCGCATGAATTACAATGTGTAAATATATACTAGTAGTGTTGTGACATGGCATGCATGATGAGGTCGGCCTCGTTGCTTGGGGCCATTTGCTGTTGCTTTCTTGATCGCCAACTGTGGTCTGTTGTACAGCGCAATGCATTGTGGCATATGGAATCAGATGGTGCCTGGAAGGCACGGCCCATGTAACACCCATCAGTACGCGTACTGTGCAACACGATTGCTGTATGACAACGGCTATAACAATTTGTTATCTGCTCACCTGTGCCTCAAACCACTCCTCCAGCTGGTGCACCTTGCTTGACAGTTCACTGAGCTGGCTCTGCACAGGCAGCTGCAGCGGACCAACACGACCTGACACCGCAGCAGCAAGAGCAGCAAACTGCTGCTGCTGTTGCTGCTGTTGGTTTTGCTGATTGTGCTGGCCAAATACAGAATGCTGAGAGCTCTGTGGTAGCAAGCCACCAGATGCTGGATTAAGGCTCAAGGACCGCCTGGTAGGTGACAGTGCAGCTGCAGGCCCTGCAATGCTGTGGTAGCTGTCAGGGGGCTGCTGGATCTGTGCTGCATGCTGCTGTGGCTGCTGTCCTGTGCCGTTCATAGCTGCATGATAGTCTCTAGCGCTGTGCTGTGCTGTTGGTGCGGGACCAGCCAACAGCCCTGAGCTAGCCTCCGGACTGACAATGTGGCTAGCACCACCTGCTCCTGCAGCAGTCGACAAGGTGCTGTGCTGCTGCTTGAGTGGTGCTGCTGTGTTGTGTTGACCCATGCTAGCTGTCAACATTGGTACAGCCAGCGGATGGTGGTCAAATGATCTGGCCAGGTCACTTACAGCAGCAGCTGCTGCAGCACCAGCAGAGAGAGGGCCAGCGGCCCTGGCACGACTCAGCGGGCCCATTTGCTGTGAGGGCTGCTGCTGCTGCTGACGCTGCTGTTGGTAGTGTAAGCCTTGACCGCCAGGGGTGTGTGCTGTCCCACCAGTAAATCCGTGCTGTGCAGCAGATCCTGGGGTCCTCTGCATGGGTGCTGGGCTTCTTGGCACATCATGCTGAGCACCGGTGTTGATTGTGAGGTTATTCTTATGGGAGGTCAAAGGATGTGCTGACTGTTGCAACTCATCCTCCTCGCTGCGCGGACGGAAGGCACTGCCTGACGGCCGCTGAGGGGAGAACTGCAGCCAGGACTGCTGATTTGTGAGGTCTGTCTCCCTGTCATGCTCAGCCGCGTTGGGTTTGACTGCTGCCTGATCATGATGGCCAGCACGGTCAGCTGGCTGCTGGTCCTCAGGCAATGCTTGTTTGGCTGCGCTGCCTGTGGTATTGCTAACCACTGCCTTGCGGCCGGCAGGAGATGCAGCACTGCGACCTGCCTTTCTGCCAGGCACTGCATCAGCAGTTGCGTTGGTGTCTCGGTGCTGTGAGTCACTGGCGGTCTTGTCAAGGCTGGGAGATGCAGACATGCCTTGAAAGGGTGTGGGGCTGACACCTGCAAACCATACAACAGCATATGCTGACCTGACATGGTAGTAAGGGACTAGCCTGTGCAGACAGCAAGTGGCAATGGCGATGGAGACAGCAACAAAGGGTGCATGCTGTCTGGGTTGTTTGCTGACCTGGACTGATCATGCGCCTGGCTCTGCCTCCACTCCCAGGCGTCAACTGCCTGCCCTGTATCAGTATCTCTGCCAGCTCCCGGTGTTCGTCATCCACCAGGTCGAGGGGAGTGCGTCCAGCCTAAAATCAACAGTGAAAACAAGCAGCAAACATCACATCTGGGCAATTTCTAGGCCAGCTTACAACACAAGTAACGTTCCCTGCAGCCTGGCATGCAGTCTACTTCTGAGCGATCGATTTCACATTTCTGATGCTGGACACATGCAGTCAAAGTGTCGTTACCTCAGACGTGGGCATGCCAAGGTGTGCAAGCGCTCTGCTGCAGAACACTCATGTGAGGTGCTCCATCCGCCCTGAGACTGGCTTGACATATCTACTCACCCTGTCTTTCAGGTCACCACGAGCTCCAGCATTCAGCAGCAGCTGCACAACGTCTGTGTGACCTGCTGCAACTGCCAGGTGAAGCGGCGTAGCCCCATCCCTGTTCAAGGACCTGAGGCATGACCTCCTGCCAGCATCCGTCAGCAATTCTTTCACAACCGCAACCTGACCCTGCAGCCAGGCGCCAAAGCAGAACACAGACAGCTGCTGGTCAGCGGCAGACCTGAGCATGACTCTAGCCGTAGGTATACTCAGCGGCCTGGCGCCACACTGCTCAGTGAACAAGTCAATGGGACTTATGCACGTCGACGCTGCAAGGGACTCGGAGAGTTTGGTCACTCTGTGACCCAGGCTGGTAACAGCGGCAGAGTGACCCCTTCAGTGTATGTGGTCCCCCAGACAGCCTACGCATAGACTCCAAGCCAGCGTTCCAGATAATGTCGTCCAAAACGAGCAACAGTGGGTACTCACCTGTCTTGCTGCTACATGTAGCGGCGTTTCATTATTGCTGTCACAAGACTGGTAACTGGCACCAAGGTGCAGGAACTCCTTCAGCAGCTGCAGGTTCCCCAGCGCCGCAGCAGAGTGTAGAGGCGTATGTGCATCTCGAGGATGCTTCGCATGCACCAGTGCAGGGTTAAGGTTGAGTGCACGCTTGGCAGCTGCTTGGTCATCGGTGTGTATTGCCTTGAACAGCTGCTGTGCACTGACTGCCATGATTCTTCGGTGAGGTGAATGCACCGTTTAACAAAATATCCTAGTGGTCCTCAGCCGGCTCACAAATGGTTCTGGTAGGAGTCTAATGTGCATTGTTGACAAAACGGTAAAAGCTGCCTAAGCTCAATCACGCTAGCCTCTCACAGCAGACAGGATCAACGGCCCAAAGCGCTTTGTTATCGCAGCATAGATCTGCGGATTCAGCAAGGCCTGCTTGAAAGGCTCAGCTCAGCATCCAAGCCGCAAAGACAGGACCGGATGCGGGCCAGCAGCTCACAAAGATACAACCACAACTCCATCATCTGTGACTACCAGCTCGGGTCTACTGGGGAGCCTCTTCCCCCTGTTGTCTTGTGGTGTTATCCAGTCATCTGCCAGAAATCCAATGTACGGAATGTTCTCAAAAGGCAGTCTCGTACACCCTTATGGAGTTATTGCTATCAACATCAAACTATCCAAGCAAACAAACCTTTGTTAGCGTAACAGCAAGTCAGGATGGGTCGCAAAGCTCACCCTCTTGCTGCAAGGATAAAGAAGATGATGCAAACGGATGAAGAAGTTGGGAAGATTGCTCAGGCAACACCCGTGATGATAGGTGCCTGCGGTCGTTGACAGCAGCAGCAGTGCTGCTCAGCATCAACCTGCTGCTGCATCTTACCCGCGTATTCTGCGACTCATGCAGCCCGAGCGATGGAGCTTTTCCTTCAGAGGTTGTGTACCAACGCGACTGAGATAGCCACAAGCCGCAAAGCGAAGACTCTGACGACCAGCCACTTGTAAGTGGGTTGGCTTTGCAGCGCTAGAGTGCAGCTCTCATGTCACCAGCAAAGCTGCATTCACAGCACAGAAAAGAGCACACTGTGCTGATGATAGCTTTGAATGAGGCTGCAGCGACTCCACCTCCAGCTGGTAAGGTGGAATCTACTGATCGAAAATTGTAAACCATCTTAGGGCCCTACAGGGCGTTCTAGCAGGGAGGGGGCACATAACTCGCAGTCAATCGGCTGATTCGCCGTGCTGCAGGAAAGCTTACGTCGCGTCAGATGAGTTGATGGATTTCCTTGAAGACACGGTGTCCAAGGCCCCTGATCTGCCACCAGAAGGAGAGCCTGAGCAGCCAAAGCCTAAACGTCAACGGTGGGTTGCTGTTCAATGTGCTGCAGCATATCATCTGCTGTCAATGTGTTGCACCATCAGTGTATGTTACTGCTTACATACGTAGAGCAACTGAAGTGTAGCATGCCAGCAGCAACAGTGAGGAGGCAGCCAGCAAGTGAAGTCTGGTGCATTGTGGAATGACCAGAAGGTCACAGCATAAGGATATGCGGGGCAGCATTGCTGCTGGCTTCCGAGGCTATACACCGACAGTATGAAAAGCATTGTGAGCTAGACAAGCATATATTTTGCAAACCAACTATTTTTTGCTTGGCTTGTTCGTGCCAGGACTGAGCCCAAAGCGAAGGCAGAGGGCAAAGCAGCAGCAGATGCAGCACCAGCAGCAGCGGCAGCAGCACCGGCAGCCGTCAGCGGCGGCCAGCAACCAAAACAGCCTGAAGCAGAGCCTGGCAGCCCTGCAGCACACCCAGCTAAGCTTGGACAAGGCTTTGGGGGCCTGGGGGCACACCCGTTGCTGAAGGCACGTGCGTTTAATAAGCCAGGGGCTAAGAAGGGGGCAAGTGCCAGCCCCAAGCCTGAGGAGCCCAAGCAGCAGCTGCAGCAGCAGAAAGAAGAACCAACAGAAGCAGACGCGGCCATGGAAGCAGAGCAGCCACCATCGTCAGCAGCAACAGCAGTGAATCATCACCCTGGTGACGCTGCTGGTCTGCCAGTGCTTCCTGGTATGTTGAGTGTACAAGCGCTAGCGCACTTTCAGAACAGACAGGACAATGAAGATGACTATGATGAGGATTATGACTCTTGAGCCATGAAGCAGGCTGGTTCATCACCAGCTGTAGTTGGCTATGACGCTTGACTATTGTAACAGCTAGGAGTGTATGTATGATGCTCTAGTACGCCCCCTGGTCCACACACGTCTATGGCAGCCAGTGCTGTCCAGCTGGTTCAGCAGAGCTGCGCATCCTGTTTGACTGCAAGCAGTGGCGGTCGTTGCATGTCATGCGGCCGCTGTCAGCCCGTCATTGCGTTGCACCGAGAGCCGCTCAGTGTGTCATTGACAGCCTGTTGAAGTTGTGGTTGCGATATGGTCGCAGTCTCTAGGAGCAATCTTAGTAAAGCATGCTGTTGGTGCCATCTTAGAACGATAGTATCAGCAGACTGTGTAGAATGATGTGGCACTGCTGTGTTGTTGAGCAAAGCTGCAGTTGGTGGTTTCTATTTGACAATTGTGCTCACCCATCTGTAGCAGTGAATATGTACACAGGGGCTGACTTGTTCTGCTTGGAGTGCTTTGCCATTCTGTGTTGCATGAGCTATACTGCACATGGGCAGCTGGTTGGTTTCGTTGACGTGGTGTTCAATCACTCAGGTGGCCTCAATCTCATGTGGCGGGTTCCACTGGGACAGGTGTTGCCAGACCAGTACAGTGAACCCTCGATATTGTCACACTCGTTACTGGAACATTCACGATACTGTCACATGTTTCTCTGTCCCGCCGGGTCTGCCGCGGGTGGAAAGTACCCCCGGGACTGTCACAAAATCGTGCGTGCGTATTTCTAAAATTATCAGCGGTTTGAAAAAGTTTTCTAGAACCTCAGATAAATCCAACGTTGCCCAACATGCGCTTGCGGACATTGTGATTATGGTCAAAATCTTGAGCTTTGTCTATTTCATTTGCGTCACGCTCTTTGTGTGGGACATATTGACTACCTTTTTCTAACGGATCATCCAGCCCATATGGCAGCTACTACTTTTGAAGACTTACGTGAAAGTATTGAGCCATGCAACAGATTAGATGCGCTTACGTAACGAGTATACCCCTTTTTCGCCCAGGGGACTTATTAAGCTTTCACGAGGAAAAGGCCATCATGAACAGTCTTAAGCCCTGCCCAGCTGGTTTTGTGCCCCACGTTCTTGCAGGTTGTTGTTCCGCCTTGAAGGCGCCCCGGAGGGTGGTCTAATCTTGGTGTGTCAGTGTGGCTGAGCCACCAAGTTCGTCCCAAAGGCCTTGCGGCGGGAAAGGGTAATTCTTCTTCTTCTTCTTGCAGGTTTTGAAGCGGACTTAACGCCCATGGGAATGCAAGGCCACAAATCCCAACTCTCACATGAAACCCCGTTCACCAAGTAGGTGACAATATCAAGGGTTTACTGTAGATGTAAGTAAAAGAGACTGAGCCAATGCAAACAAGATAGATGCGCTGGCAAGTATGTGTGGTAGCGCCGGTCTAGCACGCCTCGCCTGTGAGTGGCGGCTGTGCCTTGTGCCCTACACCAGCAGACCACTGCATCGCAGTTGATGCGTGCGAAGCAGCGCTTTTGTCTTCTGGAATTGCTTGCCTGCAATAGTGACAGCCATGGCAATGTGTTGCTTGGCATTGGCTCACTGGGTTGCAGCCCGTTCTGGTCTACGCAGCAAAGCCAATTGACTGTTGTGCTCACACACCATCTAGATCTGTGGCGGTAACATTGTGCCTGATGTGCATCATATGCTGAAACGGTGAATCATCAGGTGCAGCCTAGTATAGCAGTGCTGCTACAGTATCATGGCTTTGACTCTGCCAGACACGGTGCGTTGTTCAGGACAACAGTGGGTGTGATAGTCATATGACATAGACATACTTTTGAAACCCACTGGGTGGCCCCTGGGTGTCTAGTCTCTCAGAGACTTCAAGCACAATATGATATGCAGGCTGCTGGGCACCATGGCATCTGAGCCGAATGACAATCAGCATACCAAATTCGCTGACTGAATGAGCTGCTTGTACAGTATGAGAAGCATCCGAGTCTATTCGACGTATCCGATACGTCGCCACAGTAGCCGTTCGGATTTTCAGACTGCAGGCAGCACCACTGGCGACATCTCAACATTGCCACTGACAGCGGCTGTCACACATTTGGCAACCCATGGCATACTCAGTCCAAACACCAGCTGAACTCGTTACACACAGCATTTGTCATACGCCGGCGCATCTATACAAGCACCTGCAACTTCTGATATGACATGACAGAAAGGGCATCATCAAGTGCCATGCGGCCCAGCCAAGTGCAGACTGTGTTGCACCACCTACTGCTGCACACACTGTCATTCCCAGTGCAGCCGGCCACAGTGCCACCAGGTCACTGGCCCTGGGCCAGTAGTCCACTGACAGATCCCATGGCTGAATGTAATAGCACACCCATGTGTAGTCATGCACAGTGCCACCATGCACAACTAAATGAAATTACGTCACCGCTTTGTGTCAAGGTTGATAAGTGTGCCTGTGACAGCCAACACCAACACACTGAATACACAACACAGACAGCTGCAACAACGCTGCAATCGAACGACATAAAGCATCTATCCATAAACGCGTCACAACCATCAGCACTCACAAAGCTGCCACTGCTGCAGGCAGCAGATCATAACAACATGCTGGCAAGGTTTCCCAGTCTTCCCAGAGTGATGTCAAGCGGGCTGTATTAGTATACATGACAGTGAGACAGGCCCAGGCAGTTTGGCAGTAAGCCTCCAGTTGAAGTCCAAGACACAACAGACCACCTGTCAGTTGATAGGGTGTGCGTGTGTGTCGTGATAAACCACAACTGTTGACAGATGTGTGATGGAGCACAACACCTGCTGTGAAAAACACATGCACTACCACGGCTGTATCAGTGCAACAGACTGTATTCTGACTGCAAATGAAACCACCCACAAAGGCATTGCATTACATGTGCTGTACCGCATGGTATACCATAGTATATATGTAGTACACGCTATACGTGCACGCTGCATCAGTCAAAACATGAGCCTGAGAGCTGAGCCCAGACACCACCAGCCTCTGCAAGCACGCCCCTTACATGAGTTGCTAGCTGGTACTGTAGTACATCATTTGCAGACAGACTGGTGTTGTGCAGTCTAACCCGCTGCCTCTGTTGGGAAAACCACCAGTGCTGTTGTGCCAAGCAGTACAGTTGCCGCTGCCCATCAGTGTAGACAGCAAGACTGATCAGCTGCAGTGGATGACCGCGCTGCCCAGTTGTCAAAATCATATCTGTGCATTAATAACATAATCTGTGTATGATTAGGGGTGTGTACCATCACAGCAACCACGCAAGAAGACAAGCAGTGCTGTCAACAACCCAATGGACCAGACTGCATTATTCGCACAAACGCGCCATGTCTCATACATACGACACACCACTTCCGCCAAACAAACCAATGACAATGGCGATCCCTCAGCTTCAACAGCACCAGGACACAGGGCTGCATCAACCCCACAGCTTCAGCGACCGTGTGTGTTAACAGGACAGAGAACAACAGTGCAGCGCAACCAGCAACTCATGACGTCCCAGCAGCTGTGAGTGGAGAAACACATCAATCAATCAGACATGGCTGGGCGCTCCAGCGCAGAGCTATTGTTGACTGAGAGTTATTCTGGTCGACCACAGCCCACACCAGAACGTAACAACTACCTGCCCAACTACAACAGAACAAAGCTGCAGGCGCAGCACTTACCAGGCAGCAATGAAGAAAGTGCAGACACTCTATTGCAACCCAACCAAACGTCAAAACTGTAGCCGGCACAGAACGACCTTGTGTTGCCATGTGGCCATGTCTAGAGCTGCCACAGACTTTCAGACTGCCTGTGTTTCGCACTTACAACCGCTAATCTGGCCAAGTCACCAACCCTACAGCAAAACTCAAACAGCTGAATTCTGGTCTATAAGAGCTTTGACAGGCACGTGCAACCCCCGGCCCACCAGTTTCGTCAACTGCTGCTAACAAGGCCTTTCCAACGACACCAGACAGAAAGTTGCAGGGTCTATGCTATTGATACACGCGCTAGGCCAAACAAATACAGAGCATGACTGCAGTCTCAGCCAACCAATCAGCTGAGATATAGTATGATGACATCCACATCAATACACAGCTGCATGACAGCCATGAGACGAGGACCAAACTGCTAACGTCTTTCCGTCAACAAACAGCGGTTTCCGCTCGAGTAAGTGCAGACAAACAAGCAAAAGGTGTGCACTACAACTGCAATGTTGCTGTGACAGTCATTGTTCAATATTGCAGATACTGTATACCCACTCCGACTCCCTGAGCCTGACAGACCTGCCATATTCAGTGTGTGTCGCATGCCAGCTACCTCTGCCTGGTGGTGATCTTCTGGAACCACTTTGTTATCTTGTTTGCCTTCCTCACACCAAAGCAGCTCCCATCACCAACAGATTCATACGACTCCAGCAGTGGCTCAGGACTCCCACCAGCCACACCCAGGCCTGGCCTCTGCAGCAGGTGCAGGTCACTGCCATAGTGCAAGGCTGGCAGCGGTTCTGTCAAAGCACCACAGTAGCCAAGGCTGTTCACACACACGCCACCTGCTGCAGCTGTGGTGGCACCAGCAGCACTGCCAGCGCTCCTAAGCATACCAAAAGCTGGCAAGGGGCAGCTTGTCAGGGCGCCTGTGCTTCCAACTGCTGCTGCTGCCAGTGATGCCGTGGCAGTGCTGCCTGAGTTGCCTGCTGTGAGCATGGCTGAGGCATCTGCTGAGGCATTGGACACACTGCGAGATGCAGGTGAGGGCAGATGCAGCCCAGAACCCTGCTGCTGCAATGCACTGCTGCTGCTGCCAGCAGTCAGGAGGCTCCAGCCGTCACTGCTGCCTGATGAGGTGCGAGGTGACATAGTGCTGCTGCTGCTGGAAGGTGATGCTGCCAGCCTGGCAGCCCCAGCCAAGCCCAATACAGGCTGC
The DNA here is from genome assembly GCA_002588565.1 of Coelastrella sp. UTEX B 3026. NCBI lineage: Eukaryota > Viridiplantae > Chlorophyta > Chlorophyceae > Sphaeropleales > Scenedesmaceae > Coelastrella > Coelastrella sp. UTEX B 3026. The sequence continues at coordinate 20,101 of NSMO01000639.1, forward strand.
TGCTGTTGCTGCCGCTGCATGAAGTGCTGGTACTGTGCCTCCAGCCTACTAAAGTCATCTGTTCCAGCTGCGCCGGCTGCTGCTGCTGCTGGTGGTGGTGGACTAAGAACAACTGCACTAGTGTTACTGCTGGCAGGACCTGACCCCACATCCCGCTGTGCCGTGGTGTCACTGACCCTGTCACTACAGTTTGCTGCACCCTGCTGCAGCTGCTGCTGCTTGTTGTGCTGCTTGTGCTGCTGCTTATTCTTGATTCTCTTGGCTGCTGAGACTGCTGCACAATGTGTGGCAGCATCAAAAGCACTGAAACCCTGCAGTTGCACCTTCTCACCTGCAGTGCACATCAAGAACAGGAGTGTACCTCAGGACACTGTTTTGTGGCAACAGAGGTGATTACACGCGCCAGGGTGAGCTTGCGCCCATGCAGCTGTCACTGCAAGCACAGACCAGTGCAATTTCACGAAGCCTGGTTTCAAAGCTGATACCCCTGCAGCCAAATCAACCTGTGTTGCTGCTGCACCTGCTGCCCCTACACAGTGTACAGCCTACCCTGCTGCAACAACTTATTAATGCTATCCTGTGTGCTTACCGCTGTGTGGAGTCTTGCACTCAAAAATGACATCAAACTCCATCTCCTCAGAGTACCCCAACAGCTGACGCACTTGACGCTTGAAATCCTCCTTGCCTTCAGGACCAGGACGCACACGCAGCTTGTGAACCCGGCCCCGTACAGATACGGCCATGATCTGTACAACAACGAACATTATGGCACAGGTGAGAGCTATAGCTATGGGCTGTGCAGGGTGTTGCGCATTCTGTTGGACCACGGAGGGGTTGCAGCTGCACAGCAATGCAGTAAAATCTCCCACACAATGATGCAGCCAGAAAGGTTCATATATTGAAAGGAAATGGTTACGTGCAAAAGCTGGTGTCCCTGCGTAGGTGATGGGGATTGGACTGGATGCCAATTGCAGTCATTAGTAGGGGCCGCTCTTGATGCAGCAAGCTGCCCTCGGAGTCAAGCATCTGCTGTCTGTGAAACGCCATGATTCAACCTAATGAAAGCTGCAGGCTTGTGGAGAAGTGCTAACACTGCTGCTTTGCAGCACTGCTGAAACGCCCTGGTACTGTCGTGAACTTACCGGGGTCGTGGGCTTGATTTCTTGCGGGGTCAGAGCATTCTTCCAGTCGGGATACTCTTGCTCACAGAAACGACAGAAACGCTCCTCTCTGCAGGGCCAAACGAGCATGGACCATGATGATTCAAAACGTCTTCCTGGATGTGTTCGCCGAATGTATGTACTTGTAAGCAGCCACCAAGATCACAGGTTTCGGAAAGGCGGAGCGCGAAGAGCACAAACATTCTATACAAAAGAGTGGCTGAACGGCGTCGATGCGACAGTGCAGGCAATCAAACCTCGTTCGCCAAGCACGTCCGATACTCACCGTTTGCCAGCTTGCTGCAGCTGCCACCGCGCCAGGCACGCCGGATGACATTGCCTGGGGCACCCACAAACTTTGTGCA
>NSMO01000640.1:0-11675 GCA_002588565.1 Coelastrella sp. UTEX B 3026
GATCATCAGCAACATGTGATATCCAGGTTGTGGGGGCTGCATTCATGATTGTGAAATCACTCAACAACCACCAAAACACAAACTGCCGGCCCCTGGGTACTGGCAGCTGCACCTCTTCCTCTAGCTCGCTGCCTTCACTGGTAGTTGGTCAGCACTGCACTGGCCCTATAGTGTAGTGGTTATCACACTGGACTCTGAATCCAGTGACCCCAGTTCAAACCTGGGTAGGGCCTGACTTAAGCTTTCGAAATCGGAGTCGGGGTGCACAAATATGTTTTTACCTCGTTGACTGTGCACTAAAGTGTGGGCGGCAGCAATGGGGAGGGGCAGGCTGGGAAAGGGACATGCAAGGGTTTCCGAAACTACGGTAGCCTGAATGAGAGTGCAGATCTGCAATTTGGTAAATAGTGTTGTGGCTGGCTGTTTTCTCACCCTGGAACCAGACTTTTGTTAGATTGGTTCAATCTGTTGAATAGGAGAGCTTCCAAACATCATGCTAGCTACAGGGCCATCCCCACCGACATAAGTGACCTGGCATCCAAGGCCAGTGATGCCAACCTCATGCAGGCAAACTCCACAACGGCACAACAAGCGCTGAGCCTATACCACGCGACATGCGCATACTATTAGGAGGACGAACTGTTGTGCATAAATGAAAGTGGCATTGCCTCGCCTTACGCCAGAGGCCAGGAGGCCCAGCATGTTCAGACCAGCAAGTGGGCACCTACTGACCACTCAACATGACAATCATATACTACACAATTATGTGGCACTTGTCAGACAACTGCAGGACAACTTGTATTGACAAATAGTGACAAACAGTGCACAACCAGATGTCTGACCGCCTGCTGCTTGCTGGAAATCAAGCGGTTCTGCAACCCCTGCTGCCACGCTGCTGACTCTTCACTGTTGGCAGCTGCAGTGATTCCCTTGTGGTGTAGGCGGTTTAGCATACGAGGACGTAATACCAGAGCTTTACAAGCTGTGGCTGGTGTAGGGTGACAGGGATATGCTGTGAATGTGCACAGAAACAAGGGACGACAAAGCATGTTTGTTGCTCAATGGGTTTGAAGAGGGGGTTGCTTGCTGTCTTTCCACAGCAGGCAAGTCCTTGTACATCCTGTGATTAAGATTCGGCCTGCCTTGTTTTATGCTGGTACTATGTGCATCAGATAGCCTGTCAGCCTGGCCGCAAGTGGCACATGACTGGTTGTGCATAGTACTGTGTCCTCACAAGGTAGCTCATCTGATCTGGTGATCTGTGTATGCTGCTGCTGCTGCTGCTGCTGCTGCTGGTGTTCTATGCAGTTGGTGGTTTGCGACAGCCCAGCTGGTCGCTTAGGGCTTACTGTGTGTTATGACCTGAGGTTCCCTGAAGTATACCAAACCCTAGCATGGTCAATGGGAGCACAGGTGTTACTTGTACCATCGGCCTTCACAAAAGTAACAGGTAAACCTTAAGCGCTATATAGGGCATTTATGTTATGTAGTTTGTTTTGAGGGAGGCAGTACTACATTGGATCTTTCCGGAGTCTCAGACAGTACTGTGTACAGGCTGCCACTGATTTGTGAAACTTTCACAGCTTTACAAGCTACCTGGGCCTTTCTTGTTCTGCAGGTGCCGCAAACTTTAAGATCTTACTACGAATCCGTGCCATCGAATGCCAGTGCTACGCGACAGCAGAAGCAAAACAGGTGTCCACAACAGCCAGACATCAAAGCACGGCCACAAAAGACGCCTGGCTAGGCTGAACACTCGTCGGCAGCGGCTAACAGTATTTGATAAGGGTGACATCTTGTCATGTCAATGTTGGTGACTGTTTGTTCTGCAGGGGCCGCACATTGGGAGGTCTTGCTACGCGCTCGTGCTATAGAATGCCAATGCTATATGATAGCAGCAGCACAAGCAGGCGTACACAACAGCAAGAGAGAAAGCTATGGTCACGCTTTGATAATCGACCCGTGGGGTACTGTCATTGGCAAGTTAGAAGACCCGCAAGCTACAGGTGGGTTGAAGGATTCAACTTGAATCATCAAATCTGCAGTCACATGCCAGTAAGCATACTATATACTTCATCGCATAGATGCTGTAGCACGCACAAACAATGACCTGGCTGCTTGCAGTGACTGCAAGCACTACACCAACACCAACAGCATGAACAGGGGCAAGGCAGACCGCTTTCAAACTCCGCCATAAGTAAGCATACGACACAAATTTAATTGCTTACATGTGGGGCAGAGAAGAAGTTGGTTTCTGTTGCAGCTTGTTGGTGTCCACAAATCAGATCCCATCTGCTGGCACATGTAATTATCTCAACTTCTCAAGAAGTTTGTTGTGTTGCTGCAGGTATCGCAATTGCAGAGGTCAACCTGGACAGTTTAGAAGCTGTAAGACAGAAGATGCCCATACAGCAGCACAGAGCCAAGGGGCGAGAGCTCTTGAAAGGTCAGCTTGGCTGACATGCGAAGTTGAGGGCAGTGTGTACCGTTTCAGTTTTGAAGGCCCGAGATTGGCATCACCCGCACGCCGGTTGCTTCGCACTCTCGGTTTTCATTGGGCGTGTGTGTGGGAGAGGGCGGGGGAGGTGCAGCAATGCATAAGATGACTAAACACAGGGCTGAGGGGTGATATCCAGGAGGGAGTTGGGCGAGACCTTGCAGTGCACTGCATTTCGTCAACGGAGCAAGCAGCTCATCATCAATGAGTGATTGCCGCAGTGGTTCGTCCTGTAACAACCCAACAGAAGCATTGTATACTATTTGTGTGGTTGTAAGTAGGTGGTGATTATAGTTGTTGGAAACCCGCAGGGCCTGTGAAACATCCGGCGCAGGTTCGATGGCCGCATGGCTATGGCTGACCGGTATACCGGTAGCAATGGTTACCTGTATGTGACCTGATTGTGGTTTGTGATCGGTGCCATCAGTACTGCAAGTCACTGCTTATCGAACACACGAGCCTGGAGAGCTGGACGGGAGCCTCTCTGTTGAACAACAAACTAGCATGACCAGCCCTACACACTCGGTTCCATAAGCCAACAGCATATCGGACCCAATATCTAACAAGCGGAGTGCATCCGAGCTCCCGGAGAAGCTACAGCCGGGGCGTAGATCTACGGACGTTACCTGCTATACACCTCAAGAATAACATCTGCACAGGCTGTAGTTCATTATCCAACATGCCATCAGACCTGAAAGACTTGCGCGACACATCAGGCCCGGGCCCCCACACCTCTGAGCCGCTTGGCAATAATTGAGAATGGGTGCAACTACAGCATCAAAAAGCTGGACTTTTTGCATCAAGTGTTCCAACTGCATGTCACCAGCGCGCTGCAGCATTGCCCACATAGCCCATTTACCAGCTGCTGCCAACGAGGGAATCGCAGCTGACACACCCTTTGTGCAATGGAGAATTACACCTAAGTACTTAAACTCGGAGCTGACCGGCACAGGTTGACCAGACGCTGGTCGTTGAACTTCCAACGGCCCTGCAAGTTTGCTATTTGATCATACTGACGCTTGCCAACAACAACAATCTCAGTTTTGTTCAAATTGACAGCCATGTCATACTCTGAGTGGGCCACACAAAACTCTTGCAGTGTATCCAGCATGACCTGCAACTCATCAGGGGAGGAAGCAACTAAGGCCAAATCATCCGCATACAACAAATAGATACAACAAATAGATCTGGCTCAAGAGAATTGACAGGTTGCTGCAAGGTTTCCAAGGTCTCACTGCTGGAGATACTGTGGTGCTGTTTTGGGTGTACACCAGCGTACGTTCTATATCAAACTAAAAATATGCTAATTTGTGTCTGTATCCGTAATGACCAGAGGTCAGGGAGTACCTTATCAGTACAGGAAGTGCCTGGTGTACACCTGTTGGTTTCATCGGCCGCCGATTGCATTCCAGCGGGGGTCAAATCCCAGAGATCGCGGGCACCCATTCCTGCAACGCTCCTGCAATGCGCCTCTTGCAATGCCTGTATAGTTGTGGGTGCCTATGTAAATAAACAGCAATCACACTTGCACTTTGCGTGTAGTGCGTGTTGTTGATGCGTATCGATCTATCGGGCTGATATAGAAGCTCTATCGGAACATAGTACTGGTACACTATCATGTCATTTTAACCAAACGAGTGCGCACGGCGCCACCAACAGCCTAGACGCCGTGAGTGGACCTGTGGATGAACAGTAGTGAGACCTTGTCCTGGACAGGGTTCTGCAACATACTGCATCCATCATTGTTTGTTCAATGGTGCTAGAGCACCATGAACAAACATATGCAATTGTTCAATGGTGCCATCAAGCGCAGCATTCAGAGCAGTCGCATGCTCATAGAGGCAGCCTTCCTTGGACTACTGCGGACCTGTCTCCCACTGGCGCATAACACGTACGTCTGTTCAGCTGGTTTGAGGTGCGTCAGGGCTGCCGAGGCCATGCGACCTCCAGTCTATTTGCCACACTTTGTAGCGATTTACCTCTCTTTCACTGCGGACTCTGCAGCAAGCGGCTGTTTCTACCGTTTATCTTTACCATTTTATTTGCATTCCACAGCGCGCTACATCCCAGCAACTCAGCATGTGAGGCTCGGCCAGCCTGTGCCTTTCCCCACGGATGCTGTGGCCTCTGCCCATTGGCCGCCTCTTCTACCCCCTCGGAGCTCCGGTGGCCTTTTGCAATGTACTGAAAGCCTTTATGTTGGCTTGCTTGCAGGCGTGGAAGGGCGCTCCCAACCCGGGCCCGATCCGCAGCAGGCACAGCTGTGCTACCTGTAATCACAGACCTGGCGTTGGCTGCCATACTCAGGTGATTGACAGCAAGCAGTGCGAGGTGCCAGCAACCAACTAATGCGTTGCTTCTGTATCTACAACCTGCTGTTGGGAGCAACGCAGGTCCTCAGCAAGCAACACATTGGCTACAGTAGTGTGCACTACCCAGAATCAGGAGCACCTTGGCACATATTACATGCTTGCAGTGGGCTCGCAAGTACGGCTTGCACTAGACATCATTGGTGCGCAGGTGTGTTTGTTGCCTGCAGGATAGGTATGCAGTAGCAGCTGGTGGGGGCAGCAGCGGCAACACTGGTGGGGGCAACAACGGCAACAAGACAAGCGCATCTGACGTCAGAAGTCGACGGCGACCAGTGGTTTAACAAGGGCATAGGAGCATTGGGCAGCAAGGTGCTACCGGTGGTGAGCGACAAGACACCATTGCTTGCTTGTTATGCTTGCATGCAGAAAGTTACCGAACTTTGCAACCGCATGCGCATGCGCAACGTTGCTTAGAGGGCATATGCCCTCTAAGCAAGTTTATCTTGGTCGTTACATGGCCGCTTAGGTCGTTCCTTACATAGAGTGCATGGTACCTAGTGGCTCGCTACCTTGCAATCAACACCTGCAGTGTGTCTAGAGGTGTGTTTCTTTGTAGGTGCAAGCTTACTCGAGCATCAAGATGTCTCCCTCGCACGAGCTTACACAACTAACCTGCACCCTCCATATGACCTCTGATCTCGCCTCTTTAGAACTGATGTTGGTGGTGTTTGGGTGTCGCATGTAATGAACTGTAAATGAGTGTGCTTGTTCAAACCTGCTGTTAGTGCAAGCATATGCCGGCATCAACTTGCACCTCATGTGCCAGCTACACCTAGCTTCATGGTGAATTGTCTGCAAAAAGTTGGCTGCCTAACCTGTTTGCTCGTGTGCTTATGTACCACTACGTGCAGGTGCAGTGCGTGGTTCCAACAGCGGCAGGCCCAATAACGCGTTGCAGGACGTCCTTGTCATGGCTGATCTGAAGATTATGGGGGACATCGCTGGTTTGAAAGGCGACGTCGGAAACATGAAGGATAACCTGGGACACATCAGAGATGACATCAACATCATGAAGGATGACCTCAGATACATGAAGGATGACGTCACACTCATCAAGACAGATATGAAAGATGTCAAGAGTTCCCTTGAGCGGCTAGAGGCGGCAGTCAACGTGTTGAAGACAGATATGAAAGATGTCAAGACAGAGATGAAAGATGTCAAGAGTGCCCTTGGGCGGCTTGAGGCGGCACTCACGCAGAGGAGAAAGTCCTAGGTATGCACAATGTTTCACCAGTTTCTTTGCTAACCAACCCTAGTGCAGTTGTGTGATCCTCATCAGTCACGGATGGCGATTGAGTAGTAGAGCACATTAGGGTGCCAAAACAGTGTGTGTAACCACCCTGCAGTATTGACCGTCTGAGATGACACATGTGCGGCTGCACAGGGGTCTCAACTGCTTCAAAATAGTTTTTGACAGGATCGTACAAATGCACTGCTAAATGTCAGCAACTGTTGTAAGTGAAGAAATGCACAACTGAACTGCTGTCAAATACCACGTCTTACTAGAGAATCCGCACAAATGCGCTGATGTCGTGTAGCGAGTGTCATCAGTGAACTTGCACAACTGCACTCATCAGTAACCATGATAGCATTGCTGTTGATTAGCACCTAATGCTACTCATGATCATGCAACCGCTGCTTCCTTATTGTTGAATTGCCATAAAGTTGTGCATGGTGGAGCCAACAACATCATGAACTTGCATGGTGCGCATGTTGACCGTACACTGATACTTTTGCACATGTATATAGGATGTTACAAAACAGTACTCGCCGGCGGTGGTGGTACTAGCAACAGTAGCAGTAGCGTTAGCAGCAGTACAGGTAGCCAGCAACGGTAAAAGCAGCCAGCATCACTAGCAGCAGTAGCGAGCAACAATGGCAATAGCCAGCAACAGTAGCAGCAGCGAGTGATAGTAGTATACGTAGTCAGCAGCATTAGCAGTAGTAGCAGTAGTAGCTGTAGTAGTAGCCAGGAGCAGTAGCAGTAGATGGATCGACACTGGTGGGACCGACACCAGCAATGATACTCACGGTAGCAGCGGCAGTGTGAGCGTCAGATGCACCGTTGTGCAGCCAGCAACTCAAGACTAGCAGCTCGGTATTGAAGTTACATGTTATAGCATCATAGCATCAAGCAGTGTTGGCATTGCGGGCAGTACCTGGAGCATTGGCAGCATCCAATAGCAACACTGAAACAACAACAGTGGCAGCGCGATGGCGATAATAAACAAGGTTAGCCCAAGAGGGTTGACAGGTTGCTGGAAGGTTCCAAGATCTGTGGAGCTATTGTGGTGTTGTTGTGGTGTTGTTGTTGTTGTGGTGCTGCTGTGGTGCTGTTGTGGTGCTCCTGTACAGCACCGTACGTACTATGGTTAATTTGATTTTTACTTTGTAAGATTCAACATTGTGTGTGGTTGTGTCATTGTATCAGCATAGGGAGTGACCATGTGTCACTGCCGTGTGTACACCTGGTGGTTTCATCGGCCATGGCATTCCAGCGAAGGGTCAATCCTAGAGATTGCAGGGACCCATTCCTGCAACGCAATGTGCCTCCTGCTGTAAACCTGCAATGGCTACAGATGCGGCCGACTATGTAAATACACTTGCATGTTTTGTGTATACAGACGCGATCACGGAGACACGGCGTAACTGCCATTTACTCTGTGGTAAAGGGCCGTTACTCTACCGCTCCACCAGTTACTCTAGAGTAACTAGCGGCGAAGACTTACGCCGGAGTAACTCCTTACCAGTTACTCCGCTACGCCGACGCCTAACGCTATTGGCCCTCTAAGCAGTATACTTAGTACGTACGTACTATATTGCGCAATATTGGCACAAACCACTGCTATCTAGCGCTATCTGCCACTTTTGTATAATAAGCGCGCGCTAAGATTAATAAAATGTTACAATATTGTAACAAGACGCATAGTGCCAGCACCAGACAAAGCAACGCTGATACCGTCTGTTAAGCTTAGTAAGTTTAGCTTGCCATCTATGTCAAAGTACCACACAACAGCGATGGTGGGTACCGCTTTGTGCTGCTCTGCCACTACGCCGTAGTTGAACTGATCAGCTTCAGAGGAAGCTGCTACAAAATTATGCCACCAACAACAGCAACAGCAGTTGAGAGACATATCATCATTTTGAGTTTCAAGCATTGTGTACACATGTATTACTCTGGCAAGTGGCAGTGTTGCCGCTTGTTGTGGTGGCACATGCCAGAAAGATGATGCCATCGGATGATGGTGGCCACTATGCAGCCACTGGCTTGTTGTGGTGGCATCTATTGTATGAAGCGCAGCCATGTGTCTTCTCCAACTAACTGTATTGAGCAGCTCACTGCGGCTGAACGTAGCCTACATCGGATGCGTTGCAACGCTGCAAGCAACACCAGCATTGCTGTGGCTACAACAAGGTAACACCTGTCACACCCGACTACACGCAAAGTCATGCTCATCTGACTTGCAGCCTTCTCTAGTGGTTGCAGCATAATCCTGCAACATCATATTCTGCAATTTAAAAAGGCGGCCGCAACTTGACTCAATATACTGAATACATTTAAGCCGAGGGTTTTGCAGCCAACTGCTCGCCCAGCCCGGCCCGGCCCTTGAGTCAACCATGTACCGCAGCAGTTGCAGGGGCTGGAAGCTACAAGCATTTATACACACCTTGTAGTACACGGCCACCCAACAGTGTGGACCATTTTGAAATGTTAACATTGTGAACACAAGGGGTATAGTGTGACATCTTGATATCCCTGCTCGATACACCTGCTGCTCAAGCTGACGATCAGTTCTCTATGTTGAACCACCAGTTATGAGCAACGATCTGATAGTAAATCAGGCTTCTAAGCTGAGAAGGGAAGTCGGTCAGCATGCTGGCATTGCTGCTCGCCATATTTGCACGTTTGCGCCAACATAATCAGTGCACAACACGAAGGTTAACCATCAAAGTTTGAAGACAAGATGTTAAACAATACATGAACTGGAAGCAGGCCAAGGGTGAACTTCAGACCCTCTACCACAGTGGGGGCACTGACTCCTCAGTTCCTATGGACAGCCAGCACTTGGAGTACCAGCAACCACCCTACCACTCAACCCACCAACAACACCTTTGTATATAAGGAGCTTGCACCAGAAGCAGGAAGCCAACGCCTCATGACACAACGCATCTGCCAACTTCTTTATGGTCAACAGGTAATATGCCAACTGCAACTACTAGGCTGCTTTTGGACAGTCCCGCTGAGTAGTATGAACAGCTCTCATGTGCTTTTGCAGCTGCATCCCACACAGACTGCAGCAGAGACAAACACCTTGAGCTGTTACGTTACATCGAAAGGAACCGTAGCTCCTTCTCCAGGAAAGCGAAGCTGACAGCTCCATCACCAGACTGCTTGAGAGCATCAGGCACAGGGAGCGCCACATACAGGTCCTGCACACAGCAAGCAGAAGTATTGTCAGAGAATGCTTGTCCAACAGTTACAAGTGTCTCCCCGTCACAGGTCAAAGGCTTCCAAACTCGCCCCTCCAGCTGCATTGAGGCATCTGACCAGAAGTCTGACATGGCTCTGAGGCATTTAAACAATCAGTGTACACACTGTGCAATGCGCAAGATGAGGAGATTGCCCAGCCGCACAATGCTGCTGGAAACAGCAGCTACTGTGCAGTGACTTGCCAGCGCAGTAGCTGCGTGCACAAACAATGCAAGCAGGTGCATCACCTTGTCATCCATCTGAGCGAGTATATCATTTACTTCAAATGGCAATGTGTTGTCATCATCTAGCAAGAAACTGTGACTAGCGCCGCTGGTGTGCTCCGCCATTGCTTGCTTCAAGTGGTCCAGCACCTGCAAGCATAGCGCAGCACAGGATTGGTGATTCACCTCAAGGCCCCCCAAACGGCTTAGTAGATCTTGGTGCTAATTGGGCTCACAGCTCTTCTGAGCATACAACGCACTCCCAGGGTCCTGCAGTCTTAGGTTTAGCTTGGACTGCATCAAGCAATGTGTGTCGAACTGTCTATACTTGTGTGTGAGAGAGAGAGAGAGAGAGAGAGAGAGAGAGAGAGAGAGAGAGAGAGAGAGCAGTTACAGTGCCACCATTATATACCTCACCATCGAGAATGGTACTCTCCTCACCCAATAGGAAACCAAGGCTGGTCTATACTTACCGCATTGCTGACTGTCTCTGTGTCGTACTTGTCATCTCAAAACATAGTGCTGATCCTGTACAGCTGCTGAATGGACAGCACCGGGCACATGTCCCGTGTGAGATCATCCAGAGTCTTCTTGGGCTTGTTGCTAGTGACCAGGAATGTGACAGCCTGGCGAATGTGCTTCAGCTCATCCCAGGACTCACCCACCCAATCTGTGCCGTGCTCCATGAACCAGGGTTCAACCTAGTCATATCCAAGCAGAAGCATGTCACTGAGCTTCATGCTTGTTGCTATGCCAAAGAGGTAGCATGACAGGGCGCGAGTGCTGCCTGGCCCTGATGTAGGCATCTTGGTCAGTCAGCATAGATGGCATAGGTGATGAGTGCCACTGCCGTGCCTTTCAAGCAGCTGTGCCAGGAGCGGACACACGGATTAAACATCACAACAACATAGTGCTCATGGTATCACGCCCTGCAGCGGGTCACATCCCTGGTGTGGTGTCAAGATTTTGGTTGAGACTGGCCTGCAGTCACGACCACCACCGGACAAACACATGGCAGCTCCTCACCTGTGCTAAGCCGGTCATCACATACTCTGCATTGCTGAGTGAACAGCACTCACGCCTCATGAGCAGCTGATTGAAGAGTCGCACGTTCACAGAGCCAAACAGCTGCTTGAAGAGCGCCTGCACCAGAGGCTTTGGTACATGGTTCTCCTGCAGCTTCACCAGTAGGTCATCAAACACACGAAGGATCTCTGACCAGCCTCTGCTCTGAGCTGCCGCACCGGAGCCAGATTCAGCTATTGCACCACTGTTGCGGGGGCTGCCACCTGCTGCACCACGGCCGTGTGCGCCCCTGGGTGTGTAAATGCAGTGGCCCTACAGTGCAAAACACCAGGCACATATGGGTTGGGCGCAACTGACGTATTTGACAGGACCTGCAGTTCCTGCAGGCCAGATAAAAAGCTGTGAGTAAGCCTATAACAGAGCCATCTCACATGCAGAGAAAGCAACACTTCTACCTACAGCCTTAGCTGAAGTGCATGACTCACCAGCATAGGTGTGATGGTCTCCTTCACATTGATACGCATCATGGGGAAGATCTTCTGCACAAAGGCGTATACCTGTTGCTTGAACAGCAGTGCAGGATACTTGGCCTCAACTTGGCGGAATCCGCCAACACCGCCACCATGAATGGATGCCTCACCTGCACGGCACACAGGGCACAAGCGGGTGGCATAAGCAATGCTGCCTCAACACGAGACTCACAGCATGCCATACAGAGCGCATAAAACTGCACTGCATCAGATCCCAGCACGCTGTCTAGCCGCTACTGGCAGTCAAGCTGCAAATGCATATGTGCTGTGACATAAACCGTGAAAACCTTGGTGTACGCTCAACCACACACATGTGCTGATCTGCATTGGCTGAAGGTCTTGCAGAGTGCTGCAGCTTACATCATAGCTGTACCTTACCTCCCACCCTGTCAGGTTCCCTGTCAAGGAGACCGCCTATGATGCTGCGTTCTGCTGCCCCTGCAACACGCTTGACACTCCCACCCCTGCCGCTAGGTGGCTTGATGTTGCGTTGCAGCAGGTGCAGCAGTGTGACTGTGTTTGTTAGCCAGTAGGCTAGGCAAGCATTGTCATCCT
>NSMO01000641.1:0-11512 GCA_002588565.1 Coelastrella sp. UTEX B 3026
GGATGCCAGGTCACGTATATCGGCGGGGGTAGCCCTGTAGCGTGGCTTCATGAGCGAAGTAGCTCTCCCATGTAACAAATCAAATCAAAAAAATCAATCAATTTGGGATTGCTATGGCTGACAAGTAGCAAGATGATTTAAATTATGCATTTCCGGGGTCGCACAAGCGCTTCGGGACTTGCAGAGGGTGCGGCTTACGTCGGAGTACCGGCGGGCCGAAGCGCGGACGCCGCGACAGACATTGCAAACCACTGCAGCACACTGCGCCAGCACGATGTTAATAGTCTCGTGAAGAACAGTACGTGCCTCTTGGATTATCCTGCGACACAGTTGCTGTCCAAAGATGGCAGAGATGACCGAGCTGGTCTGGGCCACTCCGACCGATAAAGTCTGACGGCGCACACGATCGACGCTGAATGTGAAACCGGCGCACCTTCATACATAGAAGTAATTCATAATCAACAGACGTCATCCATACCGCAGACAGTGTCAGTCAACATACTCAGTGCTTCTGAGCTTTCTAGCTCTAGCCACGGAACCTGACCCGCCCGGCATCCCAACCGGCACCACACCACCTATACTGCCTGCCGCAGCTGCAGCCATCAAACTGCCGCTATCATAGAACTGACTGTACCACACAATCGCCATAGCAACTATCAACGTCAACAGCAACGCACCAAACGACAAGCCGCCTAAGTGCTGCACCTGTGAATACCCAAACACACCGCTCCTCGTAACAATTATAACATCATTTAAACCGTCACCGTCAAAATCAGCAACAACGGCTGGCGCTGACGGTGGAAAAGCCACGTGGAAGTTTGCGAGCTCATTGCCGTGTTCGCTGACAACAACACCTGTGTCATAGCCAACAGCTAAGACTGATGTTGGGATAGCATCAGGTCTGAGTGCTAACGCTGTTAGGGTCGGAACAGATGCTTCATCGCCCTCAGAACTCCACCCAGTGCCAAAGTATCTCTGCAAGCAGACAGTCATAGCCATACTTCAGTTCGGAGCCCGTTGGCGGCGTTAGCTGGTAGCAAGACTGCAGAAAGCAGCTTCTGACGCAGTGCAACCCAGCTACATGTGACCTTTTCTCTGTGGGAGAACTAGCAGCAAGTTGCCACAAGAACAAGTGTACCATCAGTACAAGGGCTGCCGCTCACAAGGGCTGCCTGGGGAGCAGCTTACATCGCTAGTGGCACAGATGGTAATCTCGTAACAGAGGATATGTCACAACGGTCGCTGTTAACAGCAGGACCAATAGCAGGACCAACGTGCAGCCAATGGCCATGCAAATCAAGTAAGCTAGATCACAAGGTATCTGCAGTGCTGTGCCATCTGGCTGTGTTACCCAGTACGTTTGTCAGGGTGCCGTCTGGAAAGTGAGAGTAACACATTAAAGTTCCTTCTGCAAAACAGCACTGGACAATGTGAAGTTGCCCCGACACACACATTACCCTCCCTTGACTTACGCTAGCGCTCTCTTGAAAGCGCTATGCGGAGCTCATTCACTCATTCACTCACTTGACAATTGTTTTGAAACAACAGCAGCCAGCTGACGCACCTGCCATAACCTCATACCCCTGCCATTGAGCGCTGTCATGGTTCCATCATTGCTGGCAAAGACCACGATGCCATGCTGTCCCCTCAAGTGGCTGTATGTGCCATCAGCTCGGGGCACTGGCAGGAACACAGGAGGCGCAAACTGCAGCATAAACACGCAGGGAAAAACAAGTGAAAGTGAACACATACAGCCACCATACTGGGCCGATAACGACCAAACTTGTAGCCGTTGTGTCCCCTCAAGTGGCTGTATGTGCCATCAGCCCGGGGCACTGGCAGCTGTACAGGAGGCGCAAGCTGCAGCATAAACAAGCAGGGAGAAGGGACTGTCAGAGAAAGTGAAGCCCCACATGCAGCCATTGTATCAGGCCAATCAACTAACTACCAAACTTGTAGCCGCGGCTGTCCTCTTCGAGTGGCTGTATGTGCCATCAGCATGGTACACTGGATGCAGTCACAGGTAAGACAGGTACAACACACACAAGCAGAGAGAAGGAACTGTCAGTGAACCCCACATGCAGCCACCAGACTGTGCCAATGAACTACGAAACATGCAGCCGCTGCTGACCTCTCCAGGTGGCTGTGTGTAAGGGTGATGATGATGATGATGACAGAACACAGTGGGCAGATGTCATACTACGATTGCAGTGTGTGTGCAGCAAACTGCAGCAGTGGAGCATCACAGTATGCCGAATCAACAATGGCAGCATTTGTGCATGACAGGGCGCACAAACTGTTATCCTTCCAAAACCTTTCAAAAGCACGAGTATGTTCCATCATAAGTGGCAGAAACACAAAGCAGCAAACTGCTTTGCACACAAAGCAAACAACGCTGTTACTATGGGGCGATACTGCTTCTCTTTAGCAGCAGTCAAACATCAGTAGATGCGACCCCTGTGGCACATCGACTTTCAACACGGCTATGTCAGAATCACAGACAGTTCATATGGCAACTTGACTGACGTCTGCAGTTGTACACACACTGGTACAAGACCTCTGTCTTGTACCAGTGTAACTCTACGCCTCGCACAGACATGCTATAACCGCCCAACAGTGCTCCCCAGAAAACGCAAACCTTCTTTGATGCACACCTCGGTACTTTGTGTTTCCTTAGAATCATCTATCCTGCTGCCATCCAATGCATGTGTGATGCTGTGTCGCCTCGTACACACGTTCGACCGCCACAGCACATGCTTAGGTGGTATCCCGCTGGTAGCCATGGCCATACAGGGGCCCAGAACGTGGTGTGACTTGACCGTTGAGACGCCTAGCGGCCCTCCGGCTCCAGAACCAGCACCACCAACTGCTATGTGATCAATGACACCATCGCCGTTGATGTCCGCATGCAGCATATCTGGCGGCAAGTGCAGCTTGCATAAGGTGCGACCTGTAGCGAAGCAAGCAACATATACTGGTTATATGTGACGACAGGGCAGCTTGTTTACACCACACACGAATGCTATAAAGGCAGCACCAGCAACTGCTATGTGATCAATGACACCATCCCCGTTGATGTCTGCATGAAGCATATCTGGCGGCAGTTGTAGCTTGCACAGGGTGCAACCTGCAACGAAGAAGTGATGCAATGAGCAAAAAGAAATAGACACTGGGTGTATATGCCCACAGAGCAAAGCGCTCAAAGATAGACCAAGGCCCGCCTGCAGCGGCACCACAAACTACTATGTAATCAACAACCCCAACACCGCTGAAGCTGTCTGGTGAAACCATAGCTTGCACAGATGCCACCACAGCTGGCTGATAACTTGCTGCCCCATTGCATGCAACATGAGTGTGCCTGGAGTAAATGAGTGTGTGTGTGTGGACGGGGTGGGGGGAACGGGGTGGGGGGTGGGGGGTGGGGGACGGGGTGGGTAGACACTCACTTCATCGCCGCTTGTGCCATGCTATAAATGTACACCATACATCATCACAGAAGGCAGCTCATTCCAACAGCAATGCTCTGAACTTAACAATATGAAGATAGCATCTGCAGCAACATCATCTGTCACGCGAGCACAAGTTCAGGAAGTCGACCGCATCCTGCACATGCGCCACCACAGCGTTTGCAGTCCCATTGTGTGCCAAAAGTGCTGGTATAAGCATGCCACACTAACGATAAGGCAAAATTCCTGAAAAGATCTCAGCATGCCGACATTGAAAGCCACCTTAAGAGACGAGAATCACTGTTCAAGAAATGTAACAGAACAGCTTCAACGCCATCTTGCATACACGCCACCACAGCATTTGCAGTCCCAATTTGTGCCAAAATGGGATAAGTGCACAACCTGCCCGCCCATGTGACACTGCCAGCAGCGCAAGTTTTTTGACAACTCAGCATGCTCAAAGGCATAGCAAGAGACAACCACAATCAAACATGATTTCCCACCTGAATACAAGTGCACCACCTCAACCCCGTCTTGGACACGCGCCATGACAGCATTCACCGTCCCATTGTGTGCCAACAGAGCATGTCCAAACAAAATGCCCGCCCATGCCACAGTGACAGGGCAGGTTTCTCGACACCAAGGGACAACAACCACCATTCATATATGCTTTGTTGGTTACCTGAGTACAAGTGCACCACTTCAACGCCGTCTTGAACATGCGCCACCACAGCGTTTGCCGTCCCATTGTGTGCCAAATGAGTATGCCTGTACGCCATTCCTGCCTGTGCTGCAGCAGCTGCGTTTTGCTGTTTTGAAACTACCAGCCCAGTGCGACTGCTGCTGCTGCTGCCACGCCTGCCGTGCCGCTTGTTTGAGGGTGTTCCTAGTATGTGTGATAGGCTCAGCATGGACGAGCGCTGCTTACGGGGATGTAGGTCCGAATGAGAGGCTCTGCCTGCACAAACACAGAAGCGACCACAGGAAGACATTTAGCTGTTTGTTGAGTATCAGCCCAATACATGATATTTCACTTGAGCAACTGTAACCTAATTGTGCCTGACGATTTTGAGATTTGCTGAGCACAGATGAATGGCATATGAAGGGATGTAGGTCAGATTGAGAGGCCCTGCCTCCACAAGCATGGGAGCTTTGACATGATGATATTGGCATCAGAAGGCTTTTGAGTTCACTCATATACCCACAAGGTCAGTTGTGCAACTGTGAAGTGTGTATGCATACGGATTGTGGCTAGTTCGTGAGATGAGCCAACCATAAGTAAATGCTTTTTGCAAGGATAGGAGTTTGAAACTCATGAAGGGTTGAAAACGTCACGTAAATCAACACTGCTCAACAGACTGACCACCCAGAATGGATTGCAGACAACTTCACAAGCAGGGAATTCAAGGGTCCTCACCTCCAGACGCTGCTTTTGCTTCTGCCAGCATTGCCAGCTGCTGCTTCTGCCACTTTCAGTCTCTAATGGAATATCAGCTTCACAGCATCATACTGGCTACCAATTCAGGGTGGCAATCCAAAGGTACAAAATTGAATGAGATCTAAGCAGCAGGCCTCACCTCCAGACGCTGCTTTTGCTGCTGCCAGCTTTGCCAGCTGCTGCTTCTGCTGCCCAGCACCCTCTTTGTGCTTGACAAACAGTGCTTCTTCCAGCCTACTGTCAGTGGGCCTATGTAGGTGGTGCAGCAGCAACAAGCAGGACCACTATAGCAATGAGTACTACAGCACGGAATACTAAAAACTGGTGCTTGATGATATAATTCTGGGCCTATCAATGTATCTGACGGCACAATGGACACATGTGTGCCGCTGTGTAGGTGGTACAGCAGCAACAAGCAGGACCACTACAACCATGAGTAATATAGCACTGTGAAAAATATGTGTGACTACAGCAAAAATTAGGGCCTATCACTGTGTCCGACGACACCACAGATACATATCTGCCGCCATGGCTAAAGCATAGGCTATGTATTGCAAATAATACCGTGTGGGCTTATGTTTATAATATCGTGTGGGCTTATGTTTGGTCATTTCGGCACATAACAGACCTATCTCCTAGCCTGTCCTGTCAACACCTTCATCATTGTTGTTGCATCATGCTGTGAGAATGTGCCTGCTGTACTAAGGCCTGCTTCCAGCCTTGGAGGCTGTTCACGCTGGCATGTCTGAACCTCAAACGTGAGTTGCTGTATGCATGTGCTGCAGCAAGCTTTGAAATGCTGATGTCTTACGCATGGCGACTTGTTAAGCTGCTTCAACACCAGGTGTGTAGCTGGCTGAGTGTGTCAACATCATGCATGTGCCCTGATATCATGACATCAGATAGCTGATATACTGTTGTTGAGAGAGGGAGAAGTTCCACGCGGGTATTCTATACAAATATGGCAGTGGTAGAATCACTGCTTTAAAAGTTGTTGGTTCCACCTCAGAAATGGGGCGTGGGGCCGAGGGCCATAGAGCTATTGCTGGTGGGTAGCTTTTATCCACATACGTACATACTGACCGCCTTGGGCGGTACTTCTGACCAACTCCATTGATATCATGGCATGCATGTCTCAGACACCTGACAGCTAGCAGTGCCCCACCTCGTCCATTCTTGTGGCAGCACAGACAGTAAGCTCTCCCTGAACTCTCGACACGACAACTCCCCAAAATGGCGGCCAGCCAATGCATCAGCACGCAACCTGCAAGGCAGCAGCAGAACATGATAATCATGCTTGATCATGTCATAGGCACAAAGTTGCAGAAATGCCGGCATCACACTTGAGTTGTGCCCTGGGCAACCAGCAAGCTTCCCTGAACCCTCGAAACTATAGTTCATCAAGGCCACCGCCAGCCGATGCATCAGCAAGCATCCTGCAAGGTAGCAGCAGAACTTGATATTGCATGCTTGATCATGGCTTAGGCAAACTTGTTGAGGAGCCAGCATCACAGTGGAGTCATGGCCACTGCCTTGGGCAGCCAACAAGCTTTCCCTGCATTCTTGAAACTATAGTTCATCAAGGTCACGGTCAGCCAATGCGTCAGCATATGCAACCTGCAAGGTGGCAGCAGAACATGATATTGCATGCTTGATCAAGGCTTAGGCAAACTTGTTGAGGAGCCAGCATCACACTGGAGTTGTGAACAATGCCTTAAGCAGCCAACAAGCTTTCCCTGCATTCTTTGAACTCTAGTTCATCAAGGTCACGGCCAGCCAATGCATCAGCATATGCAACCTGCAAGGCAGCAGCAGGACATGATATTGCATGCTTGATCAAGGCCTAGGCAAACATTGAGAACTGCCAGCATCACACGGGAGTTGTGATCACCGCCTTGGGCAGCCAGCAAGGAAGCTTTCCCCTGAACTCTTGACACACCGAGTTATCAAGGTCACGATCAGCTAATGCATCAGCATATGCAACCTGCAAGGCAGGAGCAGGACATGATATTGCATGCTTGATCAAAGCTTAGGCAAACTTCTGTAAAAGCCAGCATCACACTTGCGTAGTGAACACTGCCTTGGACAGCAAGGAAGCTTTCCCCTAAATTCTTGACACAATAAGTTATCAAGGTCACGATCAGCCAATTGATCAGCATATGCAACCTGCAAGGCAGCAGCAGGACATGGTATTGCATGCTTGATCAAGGCCTAGGCAAACATTTACCAGCGCCAGCATCACACTGGAGTTGTGAACAATGCCTTGGGCAGCCAACAAGCTTTCCCCTGAACTCTCGACACAACAGATCGTCAAGGTCGCGGCCAGCCAATGCATCAGCATATGCAACCTGCAAGGCAGCAGCAGGACATGGTATTGCATGCTTGATCAAGGCCTAGGCAAACTTGTTGAGGAGCCAGCATCACACTTGAGTTGTGAACACTGCCTTGGGCAGCCAGCAATAAGCTTTCTGTACCCTTGAAACTATAGTTCATTTAAGGCCACGGCCAGCCGACGCATCTGCATGCAACCTGCAAGGCAGCAGCAGGACATGCTATTGCATGCTTGATCATGGCTTAGGCAAACTTGTTGAGGGGCCAGCATCACACTTGAGTAGTGAACACTGCCTTGGGCAGCCAGCAAGGAAGCTTTCCCCTGAACTCTTGACACGGTGATTCATGAAGGTCACGATCAGCCAATGCATCAGCATATGCAACCTGCAAGGCAGCAGCAGGACATGGTATTGCATGCTTGATCAAGGCCTAGGCAAACTTGTTGAGGAGCCAGCATCACACTTGAGTTGTGAACACTGCCTTGGGCAGCCAGCAATAAGCTTTCTGTACCCTTGAAACTATAGTTCATTTAAGGCCACGGCCAGCCGACGCATCTGCATGCAACCTGCAAGGCAGCAGCAGGACATGCTATTGCATGCTTGATCATGGCTTAGGCAAACTTGTTGAGGGGCCAGCATCACACTTGAGTAGTGAACACTGCCTTGGGCAGCCAGCAAGGAAGCTTTCCCCTGAACTCTTGACACGGTGATTCATGAAGGTCACGATCAGCCAATGCATCAGCATATGCAACCTGCAAGGCAGCAGCAGGACATGGTATTGCATGCTTGATCAAGGCCTAGGCAAACATTCAGAAGCGCCAGCATCACACTGGAGTTGTGATCACCGGCAGCCAGCAAGCTTCCCGGCACTCTCGACAGAACAGATCGTCAAGGTCACGATCAGCCAATGCATCAGAGCAACCTGCAAGGTGGCAGCAGAACATGATGCTGCATGCTTAATCATGGCTTAGGCAAAATTCAGTAGTGAAGACTGCCTTGGACAGCCAGGAAGCTTTCCCCTGAATTCTTGACACAATAGTTTCTCAACATCACGGCCAGCCAGTGCATCAGCAGTGAATGCACGCACGAAGCAGACGCGAATAAGCGCGACAGACCAGACACAGCAGCACGACAGACCAGACACGAAGCAGCACAGAGGTCCGCATCATGCAAGCCAGCAGCAGTAAACAACATATATCAGTTACCTAATTGTTCTCGAAGCTACTGTGACACCCATCATGTCCCTAATGCCCTAACCCTGAAACTCCAACTTCCATTCCCACTTCCATGCATCTGGTTTGGCTGCCAGGCACCAAGCAGTTGACATCAAAAACCACTCTTCAGGCACCATATGCTTACACTGGTTCTCGGAAGCTACCGTGACACCCATCATGTCCCTAATGCCCCAATCCTGAGACTCCAACTTCCTTTTCCACATGCATCCAATTTGGCTGCCAGGCACCAAGCAGTTGACATCAGAAATCACTCTTCAGGCACCATATGATTACACTCAACCAAAGAAGAGAGGTTTGAAACAGACACAAGCAGGCCACACCATCCCTGGGCGAGTAACTAAACGTCCAGGACCACACCTGAAATCATCCTGTGGCCGCAGCTCTTCTGAGCTGTCACCCAGATCCTTCTGAAAGGTTCCACTGTTGTGCGTCCAGACCTGGTCACCCCTGCCACCCTCAAAAGCGTAGTAGTTGAAGTGTCGGCTGACGTCAACACCGCCTACACTTCCGGTGGCATCCTTATTGTCTGAAGACGAGGGTTTTGCTGCTCTGCCGGTAAGACCTGCACCCCCATGGGCCTTAGCTCCTTCTTCAGCCTCAAACCTTAGCTCTTCCTGCAGGACACCTTCTAGTAGCTTGCCTTCACCACCCGCTCCGCCAACGCCACCACCTGGGCGCAGACAGACACACAGAGATATATTTTGCTGTGTTGCTGTTCCCTTGACCATCGACACAATTTATGAGCATCCTCCAAAAGTGTATGCTTGCCATCAACCATGCTGATGTCACTGCCTGCATGCACAATGACAAGGTTCAGCCAGTTGGTCGCTGAGACCAGCACCCGAGTGAGCCGTGGCTGCTTCTTCAGCTTCGAATCTGAGCTCTTGCTGCAGGACACCTTCTAGTAGCTTGCCTTCACCGCCCACTCCGCCAACACCACCACCTGGGCACAGGCAAACAGACACAGAAACCCCCTTGTTAAGTTGGTGTTTTCCTTGACCTTCGTGTTCAAAGCTTGAAAAGCTTTGCAATAGAATCATGAGCATCCTCCAAAGCGTAGGCTTGCCACTGACGTCGCTGCCTGCATGCACAGAAGCAGGTTTATATGCCCTGCCGGTAAGACCTGCACCCCCATGGGCTTTAGCTCCTTCTTCAGCCTCAAACCTTAGCTCTTCTTGCAGGACACCTTCTAGTAGCTTGCCTTCACCGCCCGCTCCGCCTACACCACCGCCTGGGCACAGAAACAAACACAGAGACCCTTTGTTGAGTTGTTATTTCCCTTGACCTTCGACACAGTTTATGAGCGTCCTACAATAGTGTATGCTTGCCATTAACCATGCTGACGTCATTGCCTGCAAACGCAAAAGACAAGGTTTGGGGGCCCTGCGGGTGGCAACAGCACCCCTGCTGCTTCTTGCATCAAATCTGAGCTCTTCCTGCAGGACACCCTCTCTAGCGGCTTGCCCTCACTGCCGGCTGAGGTGGCACTGCAAACCCACCACCTGGGTGCAGACAAGCAAACACAGAGAATATTTGCTGTCTTAGTATCTTCCTCAACCTTCAACACGTTCCATGAGCATCCGAGTGTATCCTTGCCATCAACTATGCTGATGTTGCTGCATGCACTTGAAATAGATAAGAAAAGAAGATATTTGGGTGCTCTGCTGGTGACACCAGCATCGACATGAGCCGTGGCCGCTTCTTCAGCTTCGGATCTGAGCTCTTCTTGCTGGACACTTCCAGCAGCTTGCCTTGCCACTGGCTCCACCAACATCAGCACTTGCACATGCCGAGCCCAGATTCTTTTGTGTTGGCTGCAGCTCCTGAAGACTCTACCCCTCTGCACCAATGCCACCATCCACACACATGCCATCCACATAGATGCGAAAGGTTTTCGCTGTGAGCGACCAATTTGTCCATTGTTGAGTTCTTGGGCTATGTGGCACATTACAAGAGGAAGGCAGGCAAGCAGGCAAGCAATACCTTGAATTCTGGCCCCATTCAAATTTAGCTACACTTGCACTTGTCCCAAGTGTACCCACCTCTTTGCCCACTGGCATCCAGTGCTGCTGCTTCTCCCGCTTCTACAGCCAACATATCACCGAGCTCCAGGCTACCACCAACGATCACCAGACCTCTGTGTCCCTGACGGACTTGATGGGCTGTGATAACAACTGCAACCTGCAGCGGATATTCAGCAGCGATAAAGCATAAGCCAGCCTGGGGTGTTGTTTGTAGAGGCAGGTGTTCAGCCAACATGCAGTAACCGTTCAACTGTCAGCATGCGGCGCATCGGGAAGTGCTGCATTACTGTTGAAACAGATGCGCCGAGTACAGTATGGCAGACATCCACACCTCAGTAATTGACGCATGCCTGTGTTTACTCAACCAAAGGGTCTCACAATCGATTACAGAATCACAACATATGCACGGTGTACCACAGCAAGGCAGGCATTGCCGGGTAGATTTGTCTTTGATAGCTAGCTCCTGCAGCATACCGCAGCCAGGCATGCATGGCTAGGCCAAGCTTTGATAAGTAGCTACTTCCAACAGCAGCTTCAGTGTTGTCAATACGCACACTGTGGCCTCATAGTCCGTTGTTAGCTGTCTGTGAATACATGATATGCTGCTGAACTGAGGTCTGCTCACCTCGGCCAGAGAGGCATTCCTGCGTAAGCTCTCCTCTGTTGCTTACCGCCACAACCATTGGCGATGCCAACTTGTGGTTGAAGCATAGCTGTATCTGAACGACCTGGCGCTAGCTGTCTGCACGTGCATCAACTGGTGCCACATTACACTCAACTCACCTCAGCCAAGCGTGCATTCAGGGACAAGCTCTCCTCGATTGCCACTTCCCATAGCAGTGCCAGATTGTGATCCAAGCATAGCTGCATCTGCATAGCCTGTCGCTAGCTGGATGCGGGTACAAATTCAACTGCTGCCGCATTACACTCAACCTACCTCAGCCAAACGTGCGTTCCGGGGTAAGCTCTCCTCAATTGCCACTTCCCATAGCAGTGCCAGGTTGTGGTCAAAGCACAGCACCTGCCAGCTAGCTGTGAC
>NSMO01000643.1:0-13022 GCA_002588565.1 Coelastrella sp. UTEX B 3026
ACAGGTGAGATGTCATCCTCTACCTCAGCAGCAGTACAGCAGAACTGCGCTAATGGATCTATCGGCCCCAGCAGCACGCGGTCATCTGGCCAAAGCGCATGCCAACATCTTGTGTAAAGGACAGAATTACACTCTACAGCTTCCGCCGATGCATTGATTGGCCCAGAATCATTAAGGCTCTATGGTTGTAGGTTGCCACCATCTCCTGTATGCCCTGTGCTGTCCGACATTGAATGCCGCTGACAAGAGTGTCATGCCGTTGCAGGCGGATCCTCCGGATCTCAGGGCGGGCAGCAGTCCCAGGGTGATCACCACTTTGACAACATTGTGTACAAGGTGGCTCATGAGGCTTCAGGTGCAGAGGGAGAGGGAGGGAGGTTTGATGAGGAACCCATGATGCCGGCTGAGCCATACAGGTAACCAGCATGCTGCAGAATTACGCCCGGGCAGGACTGTGTTGCACATCACCGTGCAGTCTGGTGCAATGAATGTGCAGTTATGAGGTTCATCTCATCAGACTGGCGGTTGTCATGCTCTGAATTCTGACTTTGCAGTTGGTCAAGTCGGGCAATGCAGAAGTGTTGCAGTACTTGTGGTTGTTTACCACTTCCCTGCCAATGATGGCTGACAGCACGTATGGCGTACTGTTTAGTATGATCAGGATCCTAGCAGCTTTAAACAGGGTGTGACAAGACTGTACACAGTGTCATTGCCACAACCTCAGCCTGAGTTAGTGGCGTAAAGAAAACAAGCACATGTCCCAACTGTTGCCTGCAGCCCGAAGCCAAGTGAGCGGGGCCATGGTGTGCCGCCCCACAAGGATGCGTCAAACACTGGTCCATCAAGAACCTAGATGTTATGGGAGGCATGATGTAACAGATTCAGTGGCGGCTGGCTATGGCCTAGACGCTGTTCATAGGCGCAGTAGTCATTAGCTCAGCTGAGGCGGTTTGTTGTTTCTTGTCTTGGTGTTGTCATTGATTCAGATCGCTAGCAGTTGATTCTGATAGAATGTTCTACAGGGAAATGATGCTATCAGTGTGGCCTCTGGCAAGCGCAGTGGTTGGCGTGAGTGCATGTCTGTTTTGGTATGCGCCACAGTTTGACAGACCAATGCACTGAGCTAATAGCCAGCTGAGGTGGAGATGTAATAGCCAGAGAGGTATAATGCAATAATGAGAGGTATAATGCAACAATCAAGCTTTGCATTACCCTCGACTGTGCGGCCTGGACTGGTGTTAGGGAGTGATTAGGCCAGCAGCAGAAGCGATGAGCAAACCAGATGTTGGTTGTGTACAGCTGGTTGAGTTGAAGCCAAGTGTTCCCTTTGTTGTATTGTGCAGTCTGCCCCTTGACTGGGGCGCAACAGTGGCAAACTGTTCAGTCAAGGATAGGATGTAAGTTGTATGTGGCAGTGCTTGCGTGTGCTTGCAGTTGTGGATCCATAATGCAATCCGCACACTTGTCAGACTCCATGTACAGATGATGGCTCAGAGACCTGATCAATAGGCTGTGCTGCTCAGGAAACTATCAGTGACATGACTTGTCATATCACTATGACAGTACCCAAGCACGCGATATGACAGCGTGTGGCCAACATTTTCTGAGTGAAATGAATATTGCAACGCACAATATAGCTGCGGTCTGCTGATGTAACATGCATACCCCCCACTGGGGCATATGCTATACTGAGATCATGGAAACATCAACACCAAGTTGCTCCGCACCCTCACGTCCCTTCATGCAACTACTCGTGATACATGAGCTTGCTGCATGGCTCACTCACTTTCACATGCATTGTGGCCAAAGACGAAGCAGCTGACACACTGAAAGTGCACATGAGTCGAACAAGTTCACAGCCCAAGAGCCTGCTGCTCTCAACCAAGATGTTTTCTGTACCCTGTCTGCCAATCCTACACCTACCCCTGCACACCTCAGGGCCAGTGGTCGGAATAGATTCACATGTTTATGTCTGCACTGACCAACTCACTCAGTGACCTATGGTGTTATTCTGCAAAACACTGTGACTGTGTATTGTTGCCAGACAGTAGCTGAGAACTGTCACAGCTGCACGTGACATCCAAGCCTGCACAAAGCTGCTGTTACACCAACCAGCAAATACCTGAGCCTGGCGCTGGTACACTTGGCCGAGCTTGCAAGCCGAACAACTTGTGTACTCATCACCCCCTCACCAGTCACGCCGCACCCTTGCCAATTCAAACCTGTATACAGCTGCTCGCGACCCCGATCAGACTTGAGCTGTCTGCAGCTGCTTGTGTGCATCGCTGCTGAGCCGCCTCACTGCTGTTGTTGAGCAGCAGGGTGGCGATGCCAGTGCTGGCAAGTTCACTGGTAGATCAGGGTTTGCTGCATATCGAGGGTTGCTCATGTATTCTGCTGCAAACTGCCTAAGCACTGGTACACCCCTTGCTGTGCTCATGTCATTGGTCTCTGAACGTAACAGTGCTCGAGTGATGCTGCTGTCCTGATTCCTCAACCTGCACAGGGATGCACATGCAGCAGTGGACACATGAGCAAACTAGCAAGCTTACTGTCTTGCCATTGCATTTTGCAGGACTGCACTGCCCATCAGAGGCTGAATGCTGAGCCCACAGGCTGGACAGGCCCAGGGCCCATGTACGCCTGGTGTAGCCAACATCGCTTGCCGAGGCGCATTTATCTGACGACCAGTGTCAGTTGTGCGGCGCGTCTAAATATAGACAGTCGGGAAGACCTGCCAAAGAGAGCCAGATGTACTGGTGGCCCGTGGGTGGCATCATCATGGCCTGATGTTATGTTTATGACGCATGCTCCCTGTGTTAGCTCACTCGTAACTGTTGCCCAATATGGCAAATGTGCTGGAGGCTTACCTATGAATTGCTGGCAAGCATTTCTTCATGTCTGCAGTCTTGATTGTGTTCTGACCCTCTACTGATGCCTCACCAAATTTGCTGGAGAACTGATCACGTGTAGCGGCACTGGCTGTAGCTAGCACCTCTGCTGCTGTGTCAATTGTCAGGGCTGCGTCACGACCTGTGAACATGCAAAGGTGGTATCGGCACAAATTGCTTCAAGTTGCTATCTGTGGTCTTGGGCTCGCAGCTTGATTGGCATTGGTCCACAGCTCATATGTCAGCAGCACTCGCCTTTGTTGCAGTGTCACGTTGTCACTGCAGCAGCCGTCTGCCTTTGTTGCAGTGTCACTGCTGCTGCCTGATGAAATGATGTGCTTGTTTGAGGCTACTGATTGTTCCTTCTCAAGCCATTCGACATGGCCTGCTCTACCTCTGTCAAACAGCTTAAAAGCTGCTACCCTGCTGGCTTCAAGGGCAGTTGCCTGTGACAATGAACGAATTCTAAAGGCACATACAAAGCAACAGGTCTACTGTTGCACCATATGCCCTGTTGAAGTAGTACTCTGCTGCAGCTGTTCAAGCACTAATCAACACATGCACACCACAAACACATGTGTACCTGTGTAGCTGTCTCTGCTGCTCTCCGTAATGTTACTATCTGTCAGTGTGTAAGCTGATGGGTCAGCTTCAAGCAGCAGCTTCTTGAACTTCTCAGCAGTCATGACAGCCTGTGGCCTTGGTGACTGCTGTTGCTGCTGCAATCGCCGTGGGCTGTCCATCCGGCCGCTGCTGATAAATTTTTCTGCTGCTGCCTTGATTCTGCAACAGGTCACAAGTCTGGACAATTGTGATGGTGTGCTGTTCTGAAACCAAGTGGTAGGGACTCAGGGTACAGGTTCCACCAAGGCGAGCTATGTGTTAGACCACTTTGTTCATGCAGAAGTGCATGTCCACGAATGTTCTTCAGCTTTCAAGTCTACATGGCACGTGCTGGCCGAGCCTGGACAAGCACAACGGGTACAACAGGCAGTCGCTCTCCCACAAGCACATTAGGCATAAGCTGCATCCGTAGCACCCCAGTGCCATGTGTTGTTACCTGCGAGCCTTGCGCAATGATACTGACACTGGCTGCTGCTTGCTGGCACTGGTCTTCTGACCAGAGAGCACCAGGAGGACCATCAACATCTGACCTGGCAGCTGCTGTGCATGCTGAAAGAATGCTGGGAAGTCAAAGCCCTTCAGGTACCCCAGTACAGTGTTGCTGGGGGGTACTGCTTCCTCTGCTTTGTACTCGCCTTGGACTGACCTGGCAGGCAGAAGGGCAGGGTACTGCTCGTCTGTAATGAGGCCGTGCAGCACTGTATCGGCCGCTGCAAAGTGACTTTGTTGTGACTGAAGCACTAGTAATGCAAGGCCCGTTTGGTGCACCATGAACCAGAGATTTAGATTTGTGACAGCAGCGGCTGGCGCGTGTGCTACGGGATGGTCTGTGCCAGCTTCCACAACAGACACTGCATGCACACAGGCATTATGGTTTGCAGGAAAACCACTAGTCTGTTGCACCTGACTGCTCCTTCACCCAGTTGATGGCAGACCAAACTGACCAGCTGGTCAATAGCCAGCCTCTGGTTGTCTGTTACATCGTGCACAAAGAATTTGATAGCTGGCAATAACGTGCTGGGTTCAGCATCTGGTGCGGGGTTGCACTGTTGACACTCCTGTTGCCCTGCTGCTGGTTGTGCCTCCTGTTGCAGGACAACCTGTTCAGTGGCTACTTCTTTGCTGTCCCGCTGTGCTGCATCTGTCTCGTCCGCCTGTCCTGTTCCTGCAACCTCTGATTGAGGCAAGCCGTCTGCAGCTGGAGCAGCTGGCTGACCCGGTTCAGCTGCAGTAACTGCACCTTCAGCTTTTGGGGCAGCTTCTGTAATTATCTGTGCTGTAGTTGGGATCGGCTCAGAGGTGTTGGCTGTCGCACTGCTGACCAAAAGGTCCCTGAAATCTGCTTCCTCCTTGTCATGCTTTGTGGCTGGTTCACGAAAACAGCACCTCATGGTGGGGTAACTGCAGGGACAGCAAGGAGTTTGGCTGCCGAAACCAGCGCAATAGCATGCTGCCATGTGGCAGGAGCAAGGGTCATAGCATACATGTCTGTCATACAAGAGGCCAGGAGGCACAACAATCACAGGCAGCAGCAAGGATACCATCCGAAATTTTCAGGCCACGGCCATGAAACAACAATATGGTGGATTATTAAACAAACATATAAGGCATACAGCGTCCATGGGCAGATGGGCACACCATAGACGTGCGAAAAGCTCTGTTACCTTCTTGCAGTGACCCGGCAACCTCGTCAGCACGCTGGAACGTCAGGCGAATCACGAGTCAGCGCTGATACAAGTGTCCGCGAAGGATGCAGGGCAATGTTTCCTCGCCAGTCGCTGGAAAGAGCACTACAGTCAAATCCCTTTGAACCAGCGGGCAAGCACGGATATTTCATACCTTTGCCTACATTAGCTATAGCCTGTGTTGCTTTACACCTGACGGCATAGCAGAGAACGCACTTCGCAGGACGAAGTTGAATGGTCGTGGTGTCTGTCGTTGTGCAAGGCCAGTGATACCCCGCGCTGTCACTAAGGCCCCATACACGGCCATGCAAAGCCAAGACCACAAATGCTTGCTCAATCTGGCTCTGTTGGCGTCACCGCAGCTGTGCACTGGCAAGGTAGCTGCTTCATGACAGCAATCAACCACCAGCCTTGTAGACATAAATCAAGTCTTAGATCTGTTCCACATTTGTCACCAGAGCAAATCAATCCCAGTCTGAGGCCAGTCTAAGCAAAGAGTGGAGAGGGTGAAGACAATTCCTCGACAAGATCAAACCATCGCTGCTCTGCAGGGCCCTCACAGCACTACTGTGTTACATTCACAGCACTTGCCTGCTGTGCATTGCTAGCCTGTAGGAACAGTGCGAATGACACTCCCACAACTAACACTCTCTACAGCTCAAACACCAGCCAACCCCGTCACATCACCATTCGACTGATTGCCATAACATATAGCCAGGGACTGCATCACTCCGCAACAGCACTCTCAATGTCCTCAGAACTATCGCTGCCACTGCCCCTTTTGCTGACCAAAGGACTGGGCGGCACAACAAACTTGGGCCTAGAACCCCACCTGATAAACTTCCCCATCCCTGGCTGATACTCTGGCATCATTAGATGCTCTAGTACTTCCACCGACTGAACTGTGCCAGCAGTGTAGCTGGTCTCAGTCAGCATATTGTCCACAGCAGCTGGACGCTCCGTTGCTTCATCATCTTCACTACTACTACCACTGCCGTTTGGTGATAAATGTGCCAACCCCAGGCTCACTGCGCTACCCCAGTTGATATAGGTCACCGGTGGCTCTACCGCTCTGGACCTACTGCTGCGCTGCTCCGCTGCGAATGCTGGTGACTCCCTCTGTCTGTATCTACCGCCAGTAAAGCTCTCTCTAGCGCCAGTTGGACTGTCCGAGCCTTCTACAAACTTTGCAGCACTACTGGCAGCACCAGCTGACTGCTCAACTACAGGTGTCCTAAACACTGCCTCATTGACTTCGTCTGCATCACTGCTATCAACCTCTTCAGTACTGCTGCAGCCAATTTCACTCTCCGCATCAACAGGTTTTGACAGCTTCTCAACAGCTCTCCGTGTTGCGGCGGTCTGTATGTTGGCCAGTCCAAGGTTGAGCCAGTGACTGATAGTGCGTGCCAGTGCATGGACGTTCTCTCGGCCAGGGAAGGTGCCCTCTTCAAAGCGGTATGATAACCACAGCCACAGTGTCATGATCTGCACAGGGAAACAAGCCAGAAGGTCATTGTGGCCTTTTCGTGCACGATCATCACAGAGATCTCAGCGGCAAGTCTGTTCCTGTCTGTCAAAGCAGCACCTGCACAGCAGCTGTGTAAGCTGCTTCACACATGCGGCCATACAGCACAGTACAATGTATGGCGTCTGCTGTCACAAACTGGTATGTTATCTGTTTAACACACACTCCAAACAAACCAGTTGCAACCCCTTCAGGCATAAGGTGTGAATCCAATGCACGAGCGAGTGCATTTGTTGTACCTTATGCAAGCTTTCTGCTTCATTCATCTGGAACTCGTTTACTGGAGGCCCGGGAGGCATCAACCCCTCATTAAATACCACGGGGTGACCAGCCGCGTACGCATTCGTGTACTCCAGGAATGCGCGCCGCTGACGGTCGTCAAATGCATCCACAGGAGCATTGACCAGGGTGAATTGGTCAGACAGGGAAAGTCCTTTGACCTGCAACAAATGCATGTATAACAGTGGTGTTTGAAAGATGCAGCTCTTACAGGATACTGCCTACTGCAGTAGGCACAGTGGGGAGTGAAGTGCAGTTTATTATCTAGGCATTGCAGAGGCTGCTGACCTCGGTGTCTGAGGTCAGCTGGTCAGGGGACCTGCGGCATCAGCTTGAAGCGCTGACATTGCAACAGTTTTGACATACGCGTACCCTTGAGAATTGTATGCTGCTGACGTCACTTGCGTCTGTAGGCGCTGACCAACAATCTTACGGTCCGCTGCAGAACCCCAGTCAGATTCGGCAGCGCACTAGATCTGGACTGTTAGGGGTGCGCCACAATGTGACATGCTACTAGACGTCAATGACCCTTGCAATTTCAGTCTCAGACCTGAGACACCAGCTAACACTGCCTGGCACCCAATATAGTCTAGAGGGAGACTTAACATATGGTGACTGCTGGTGTGCCTAGCTCACCGTTCCGAGCACTTCAGCAGTTTCCAGCAGCTGTGTCTGATTACACAAGAAGTACTTCCCATCCAACCGCGCCTCAGCATCCAGCTTTCTCAGCAGCTGCTCAAGCTTCAAGTTGGGAAACTGAGCAGACAGTAGCTCCACTGTTTCATACTCTGGAGCCAGGCCCGCTGCTGGTGTGTGAAGCTTCTCTACAGGGTGTTCCAGGGCTTTCCTGAGGTTTGGAAGGTCTTTGGCATTGAAGGTTGTCACGACACCTTCAGGGTATATGCTGCGCAGTTTCATCAACAACGGCAACCATGCTCAGTCACTGACAGCCACATAAGCCAGAAATCATCGCAACCTAGGCTCTGTGCTTGTGCTATAAAGCTAGAATGGCAGGCTGCATCTGCGGCTGTTTGACAAATTATGAGTAGGCTTCCTTGAAGGAGACTAGAATTGGACAACCGGTTGAATTCCTCCAGGCAATTTCACGGTCCCTGATTATCATATCCAGAATGACTCTGTGCACCTATGTGCAACAGGACTCCGAGTGATGCCTCATGCTAAGCAAGCAAGGATGTGCTGTATTCGATGTCTGACGGTGCAACATGGGACTGGCAAGCCAGGGTTTCTCAGTGCTCCAGGCCCAGTGCGTCAAGCAGATGCATGTCACAGGTATGACTGCAGCAAAGCAGAGCTTGGTGTTTGACTCCCAATTTTTGCAACCTAACGACATGTCAAGCTACGCAATTGCAAGTATGATACCAGCTAGCATTGCCCCCAACTTTCCCTGAGCTGTAGCACAGCCAGCTTGATAAACAAATGAATGAATGAAGTCCGCGTACCGCTTTTGATAGAACACTAGCATTAGATGAGGGAGGGAGATGTGTGTTGAGGTTCTCCCATACCGTTCACTAACGTCCCCAAAGGGTGTACCAGCATCACTTGCACGATACGCTGGCCTGCTCACAATTCAAAGAATAATTCAGTTCCCAAATCATCTTCCAGGCACTGACCTGTTTCTCCTGCCTGCCCTGCCAGCAATCTGCTTCACCAGTGACACAGGTACCGGGACCAGCCCCCGGCCCATATTGCCCTTCTTGTGTAGTGAGGTGAATATCACTCGCCGTATGTTGAAGTTGAGGCCCAGGCCAATGGCATCTGAAGCGATCAGAACATTCGCATCTGAGTGTGGGTCGTTGAACAGACGAGCCTGTGTGGTGAAACGGCAGCAAAAAAGGGCACACATAAGCTTTTCCGCTACCAAATGTAGCAGGCCCAGCGTGCTTTGGGCAACTGTACTGCGTTTGCCCTGATGGTAAAAGTGTTCAGAAACTGAATCGAATCACAACGACTCAGTTCCTGAACACATTTACCATCAGGGCGAATGCAGTACAGTTGCCCAAAGCACGCTGGAAAAGCAGGTATATTTGTGGAGTTGAGCGGCAGCTCCTTGATGCTGGAGCCGTTGCAAGCTATAGTAGATGATACTCGGTCCAACAGTCAGGCAGCCATGTGTCCTGCAACCTACGATGATGTGCCGACTAAATGCTGCAGGATGGATACAGCTGAGCAATGCAGACTGCTATCTTATTCTAGCGTTGCAGAGCATGTTACACGCAGACCAAGGACTGGCCCTAATACAGCTACGGAAACCCTGTCCGGCATCTGGTCTTACGGACACGGTCTCATAAGGCACACCTGGTGTCTGCGTGTTTCAGCAGGCAGAGCTCCATATACAATGCACGTCTTCTGCCCTGTGGCTGCCTCAATGGCCTGCAACAAGCACGACTCCTCAATGGCACACAACAGAGAAAGATGTACTACACAGCACTCCCCAGATGCTGCAAGCAGTTCAAGTACTGGACTACTGGTGTGGCTACCTTAATGTCAGGAAGCCAACAATTCAGCGTATCATTTGTGGAACACCGACCACTGAAACAAGTTGCCATGCATGCCATCAGTACATTACAGCAAGCCACTTGGCAGTTAGCTGGACTGTTTACCCTATTCTACCCCATATACCTGGTGGGCATTCAAACATACGTGTCGACAGGGCTTACCCGCCTAGCTTGGTAGATTTTCCTCTTGCTGAATGCCACTACTGCATCACCAGGTTGAATATCTGACCAGCCGTTGGGCAGCCCTGTGGGGTCAAGGGTAAGGGGAGTCATCCTGTAAACATGGACCACACAGCACAAGATTGCCGGGTTGGCCACTGATACAGAATGGTCACACCACATATGCATGGCAGGCATGAGCCTGAGTAAGTGTAAGAGACAGGTGCAACAAACTCACAAGATTGCTCGCGCCGGCCTCATTGCACTCAGACTGGAAGAATTAATTAGAACTTTCACTTTCAAACTTGAAAATTTAATTGGTCAAATTGCCATGGCAAATGCCCTTGCTGGTTCCTACCACAAACACGATGATGGCCACGCCAACCTTTGTGTCAGCCAGCACTAACAGTGCGCCAGGTAACATGCACACACATTGCTATGATAAAGTCACTTACCGGTCATATGTGTGTAGTTCAAACTCGTCGCCACAGATGTTTGCCAGGTGTCTGACCAGCGCCACAGCTGATGTGTCGCCACACACATGGATGGTGTTGGCTGGCAGCCCTAGCAATGCCCGCGTCCATGCGAAGCCTCTCTGATCATCACCGATAAGCTGCAGTCAGTAGGAAGGCGACGAAGATATTTGAGATTGTTGAAGCAATTCACTGGAGGCATGTATGAAATACACTGGGCTGTGCTAAGGCTGCTGAGAAGAGCTCATTCTTCATGTCAGAGTGATGCTGTGGCGCTACCATCATCACGGCAGCTTACAAAGCCGCACAATATGGGGACCTGATATAGTCCCTTACACCGCAGCCCAATAAAACTGCAGTGCTCGATATCAGTAACACTGCTGGGACCTTGCAGGCTTGTCAATGGGCCCCTCTGCTTTGCTAGTTGTTGCCAAAGACGGCCAGGTCTCAGGACACCACAGGACTGCTGTATCTGTTGCGCTGTGCTTTGCACTACTGGCTGAGGCTACAGCAACCCCATCACCATGTCACCAGTTGCTACAATCAGGTCTTGAACAAATGAGCACTATACACAGCGAAGACATGAAGATGGAGATCGTAACACAATAATACCAACCTGGATCTCGTCGATGACAGCCACATCTACATGCGAGTTCAGTGATGCCATCTCCACAGTGCAGGCCACATGACCACTGCCAGGCACTTTGAAAATCTCTTGGCCAGTCACCTAGCCAACACAGCAAACACACAATGCTTTTGGTACTACCGACAAGTGACCCATTGCTTCTACAAAAGTTGCAACAGTCAACAACCTGCCGAGCATGATTTATGCAAAACCCTGTAATAACAGGGTGTAGCGAAAACAGCATTTTCGCTCATTAGCTGCTTTGTGCTGTAGCAGCTGCTCGAATGCTCTTCGATTCATTTGACCTGCAGGTGTTCAAGCCCTGCGTTTGGACCCACCCTCCCACCCACGCGCATGAATGCTGCTGCCGCTTATCGCAGGGATCGCTGTTGCCGCTTATCTGTGGCCACCATACAACATACTGCATACAAGCAACACACTCTGCAACACCAGCAGTATCCAGAAAGACTGCAGAAAGAGATTTCAGCTATCTTGCAGGCTGAGTTGTTGTTGCAAGATCCAACTTCAAAGGCGTTTGTGTTGCAGGCCCTGCCTCAGTACTTACCAAGTCACAGTAGACCCCCCTGTGGTTAAGTGTCTCATAAACCTCCATGGCTAACAGCCTAAGTGGGGCACAGTACACACCACGATCAGCAGCTGCAAGGGACTGCAGTGCATTGTAGGTCTTGCCACTGTTGGTGGGACCTGAAGTGGGGAGACGAACAGCAGTCACAGCAGGCCTCAACACACCATTGGGCTTCCATGCAGAAGCTTATGAGGCGAGTAGCGATGGCACACCAGGCTGAGCTCGCTGTACTCAACACACATTTGGTGTGTTGATTGCAGCATGGACGATAGGATAGCAGTTTGCAGTGGTTAATACATTTGGGCCAGTGTAGCTACATGACAGGGAGGGAAACATGTCACCAGGGTATCATGGGTTCAGGCTTTACCTCCATGGTAGATGATCTTGCGCTTGAGTGCTCTAGCATATGGGTACCAGGTAT
Source organism: Coelastrella sp. UTEX B 3026 (assembly GCA_002588565.1). Taxonomy (NCBI): domain Eukaryota; kingdom Viridiplantae; phylum Chlorophyta; class Chlorophyceae; order Sphaeropleales; family Scenedesmaceae; genus Coelastrella; species Coelastrella sp. UTEX B 3026. The sequence continues at coordinate 11,788 of NSMO01000643.1, forward strand.
GTGGTGATCTGAGGTCCAAGGTTGCGACCTGAGCTGCGTACATCTCAATCTCCTGCCTGCACACGGCAAACAGACAACCAAGACAGATTCTGGATCTGGTGGAAGCTGCTGTAACCATCTGAAAACACCTCTGAGGCCACCACACGTTAGCTTTGGACAGAACATACTCTGGTCATGATCCTTGGTCAGCTAGCATCATGCAGTACTGAGAAACTGCCCAGAAGATGCCACTGCATTCCGGATCCATTGCCGCGGACATGGGACCTCTGAACTTTGTTTCCGGTTCAAGCCCAGGTGACTGAGAACTTTCCAAACAGCACGTTTTGACCTCTAGCAGTATATTTACTCAGGCTCCCAGAGCGTTGACAACTACACAAACTGTGACTCAGATGCAAACGGCTGCTAACCAGATATAACAGAGTCAGCAGGCTGAGAGGCTGAGAGGCTGCGGGAGCTAGAACCTCTGCTGCAGTGACTGCATCCAGTGGTATTAACCTGAAGAGCCGCCTTGAGCACTTACTTGTAGTGGGATTTGCAGAAATCCACGAAGTAGGGCAGTAGCATTGCCTCCACAGCAGCGGAATAGTTCACAGTGACACCAGGAGCCGCCCCAGACCCATCTGCTGTACTCTCTGCTGCTGCTGTTGGTGGCCTGGCTCCTGCTAGGAACAGAGCTGCTGTAAGGCCAGGGGTTGCTGCTCGGGCCATGAACCTACGGAATGAATCCAGCGCTGTGGGATATAACTGCAAAAGCACACCAGTGTAGAAGTTTGAGAGACCCAGAGTGAATGAAATAGAGAGAATGTAACACCATGGATGTGCATACTATGCTCGACTGATGCGGAGTAACCAACAAATTGAGCAAGATGGTACCCTTTGTCCAAGGGTTCTTTGCACCATACTCAGCCGCACAAAGATGACAACTATCGAGACAATGACCTGCTGCAACCGACCCAATCTGCATCAGCCATCATTGACCACCCCTTCCCCTGCTCACAAACAGCCCTTTGCAGCAGTCCGGCCATCACAAGCCGCAAATTACCACTTGACGGAGCAACCTCAAAGAGCCAACCGGAGGCTGGGCCCCAGTGATGCCATCAGAGCCTGTTTATTCTCAACCCAGGCTCACACAGGTGTACAACCAGCAGCGTACACCAAGTGTTGTGCTGCACGTTACCCAAGCACCATTGGGTAACTGGTGGTAATGCCATCAGCACCCCGCCCCATTACAGAAA
>NSMO01000644.1:0-12138 GCA_002588565.1 Coelastrella sp. UTEX B 3026
CAGCTGGTCGGCTAAGCACTGCTTGGGAGTCGAACTGCAGTGTCTATGTTAGAAGCGGAGGCAGCTGGCCGTGATTCGCACCTGCTCTGCTACCGGGAAGAACGCCGCTGCTCCTGCGGCATTTGTGCCGGCTGTCAGCAGCAACTGCCCACTGCTGCTGCCAAAGTGACAACCCATCAAGTAGTCAATCTGCAAGCAGTAGCAACAACCAACTTACTTGAGCAACACACAGCACATCTCCACAGCAGGACAAAAGGATCTGTGAAAGCAGCTGCGCTGTAGAGCTGTAAAGCTGCCCATTGCCTATTGCGCCATGCAGCTGCGCACAGCCTGTTCTGGTGTGCAGTGCACGCAATTGAACCATGTCTGCTACTGCCGTCCTGGTGCTAGCGTGCAGCATGACCAATTTCATGCCAAATGTCACCCACCTCTCCAAACACACTAGCTGCAGCACTGCTGCCTGCTGCTGCAGCTGCCATCTGCCGCGCCTCAGTCAAATCAGCGACTGCTATATCTCCACCCTGTCCATCTTCTACTGTTGCTGCAAACCAGTCCCATAGTTGCACTGTCTCAGTGCCTGTTCGGCACCACATGTGCTGTTGCTTGCTGCCTTAAAGCCCAAATTGCTCTCCTGATGTGCCAGCGTTTAATGCTGCTATGAAACCGTCATCTCGATTGAGGCCAGATGAGATGTCATGTACTGCTACCAGGCCGTCTTGTGACGCCGTGATAAGTATCTGATTGGCTGCGTGAAAGTGGACCTGCACACCGCAAATACACAGGTACCAGCAAGATATACATCTGAGGAGTCAATGAACTATCAGCCGCGTGTGATCAAGTAATACTTCACCCCCACAGGCCTATATAGTGAGTCCCAGTGCTGTCTGGAAACTGCAGTGTGGCATGCTTCTGTTTGTACAGCAGTCCGAGCTGTTCCTGGCAGGTGTCCCTTCTTCGTGAAATAAGTCGGGTGAATCAGTCCGGTTCGTCTGTTTGTAGCAGCATCACACAGTCACATTCACACTGGCCAACTGAATCACTCGGCTGTTGACAGTATACCACGGCGGCAGCCAGGCTATGTGATTCATGTGTTGTCTAGTGGGTTTGCTCAAGAGTTCCTGCAGGCCTGAGCGACTCTAGCACACCCTCTGCTTTCACTGCCAGGTCACTGTGTAACAGAGCTTGCAGTCTTGTGGTCTAGTCAAGGCAGTACCAGCATACAAGCAGCATGTACCGCTATTCAGCATGATCATCACCTTATAGGGCTTGGGCAAAAGCCTTGCAGACGTGTGAGACTGCAGCAACCACCCCTCATGTCTGCAGTAAAATTAGAGCGGGCAAACCCTGGTGTGTAACTGTCACTAGCACACAGCGCATGCGCGAACAGTCCGATCATCTAAATGCATGGTTTTTTGCAGCATAATAAATTCACTTCGCGAGGGTGCAGACCGTGCATCGCCTGTTTCTTCCACCAGTTTCGCTCCAACTACTGTGTTCTGGCAGAAAGGACTGTCTGCTTCCCTCACATAAGCAGAACTGTGTTTCAGGGCCCATGGGCCAACCATATACTCGGCTTGCTTGAACCACCTGCTTGTCCATCGTCACCCTGTGTTTGGCACGATGCGACGTTCAAGGGTAGCTTTGTCGCTGATGTGCTCCCTCGCGTGTACGATCACCTCTTTGAACGCATCTGAGCTACGCCGGGGCCTAAGCAACGCTCTTGTAGGCCCGAGCAGGCAGTTGCAGACCACCTGTGACAGCACACCCTTTCCAGAGTTGAAGCCTGTACGTCTTTGATGTTGGTGCTTCTAGTACAGTTCCACGCGTTGAAATCCGATGCTTACACGTTGGTCATACCATGCAGACGCACCTAGAATCTAAAGTGGTTGGGGTGGAGTGGGCTGGTGTGGATGATCAGGTATGGTACAGTGCTGCAATGCAAAATTAGTGTTTCATGTGCAGGGCCAAACAATCTGTCCAGGCGCTTGTTGATCAACACGACTGCAATGGATCTTTGTGCCGCCGGGTGGCCAGGATGGGCAATTGAGAGCACTGCGAAAGTCACTAGGTGGTTCTGTTCTGTGCAGCTTTGTTGCCTTCAATTCATGCATGCCTCATTGTTGCTGCAGCATGTTTTCGTGATCACGGCAAAGAGCACAATCTGGCGATCGAAGGATGGCGGCAGCACGTTTGAAGACATCACAGAGCGCTTCAACAGTGAGCACACCTCAGCTGGTGTATATGCAGGAAACACTTCAGTTTTCAGCAGACACCGCTAAGGAAGTGCTTATTAGCGCAGCAGACATATTGTACCGTACTATCAGAGGGCCTCAATGACCAGCTTCTGCAGCAGGATTGTTCATTGTAGGCCAGCAGCAGCAAGCCTGGCTAGGCATGTTGCAGGTCACTACCGCAGCGCCAGGTCAGCAAGCTGCCTGCTGCATGTTGGATGTACACACGCCATTCCTATGGCATCTGGAGGTGAACTAGAGCACACAATCCTCAGCGCAAGCCATGGGCCGAGCAGTGTCCCCCTCCTGCAGCAGCACAACCCAGAACTGCAAAGAGAACCTGGTTGTGCTGTTGTATGATCACTAATTCCAGGTTCAATCAAGGGCGAGGAGCCTGTCAGTATATCACAGGTTCTGGCACACAAGACGCAGCCCAACATGATGATATTTGTGAATGCTGGCGAGTACATGTGGTGAGCAGCAAGACAGCAGTCAGGTGCAAAACCAGCTGCTGGTATTGGCAGCTAGTGACGTCCATGTTCATGGACTCTGCCAGGTCTGCTCAGCAGTAAACGTGCTGTTGTGCTAGAGGTGATGAAAGCTTCTGGTATCCCCACCTGTCAGCCAACTCAGCACACAGCACTTGGTCACAGTGAATGCATTTCACAGCTAGCCACAAAGTAGCAGCTGACCACAGTGCTGCAATTGAGGAGCAAAGCTGTGCAACAGCAGTAGCAGCTGATGACAGAGGCAACACAAGCATGAGATGCTGAAGTACTGCCAGCAGTGCAGCAGCTGTACTGACATGCATGCAATCAGTTGTATACAACGCCCCAGCAGCACAGCTTTGCATGGTGTGGAGCTGAGCAAGCATTGTAGGTCCTGATCCAGCAGTTATTCAAGGGATTCTGCAAACTGCTACAGAACAGCTCGAGTTCTGCTGATTCAAATCATGACCTTGGCATGCTGTAAGCGCCAATGCTATGTCTTAGCAGTAAGGATTGGAATGTGGTGCAGACTCTGCATACACTTGCCGACAGTACCAGCTGCAAGCATATGGCATATGCACAGCAAGACCCCTACTTCTAGCTTTGAGCCTATCACATAGCTGGTTGTCACAATCGGCTCACAGCCTGCGATTGTGTCTTCATGTGCTCCAAATGCAGGACCAGCAAGGACTATGGTGAAACCCTGACACCTCACAAGAACCCAGGAGGTTTCACAGGTGTAGGAGCTGTGCTAAAACCCCATCCCACACAGCATAACTGGGTGCTTGCACATGCGAAGCGGCCGGGGTGTAAGATTTTGGACGAAGTTGAGATGCGGTGTGCAAGCGACCTGCTGGTAGCACAGGTAGGCAACTTGGCATTCTTTGCACTGGACTGCCTGTTGATGTTTTTATGCAAGCACCACAAGCCATGTGAGTTGCGACGTGTACAAATGCATGAGTGTAGTGCTGAAATCTCATCCCAAACAGCGTGATCGGGTGGTGGCGCATGCGGACCGAGGTGTGATACTGTGGACGATCTGAACGAAGTTGATGCATTGTGCAAGCAACCTGCTACTAGCACAGGTTGGGCGAGTTCCATACCTTACGGTGTTATGTCTCTTATGAATAAATAGATGCATGTGTTTGTGAGCAAGGCGAGCTGGGGAGATCGTAATGGGGAAGATCTTGAAAGTTCATCAGCAGCGCAGGCACACCCTCCCCCTTCCCCCCGTGGCCTGAGTGGGTGCTGCCTGGTGACGAGCCGCTGCCTTGCTGTAATGCTGCAAGATTCTTTGTGCTGCAGGTGTCCTTTTAGGACATGTTTGGGATCTTTTCAAAGCCGCACATGCAGCGGTGTGTTTGAACATCAGCGCAGAGACTAAAGCAGACGCGTCGGGCCTGACTTTAATGGTGTTGATCATAGCTGTCGTTTTGGTTGCAGCATGCCTGTGATCTGGGTGAACCACACAGCCACCGCCACATGCAAGATGGCTGGCTTCGTAGATTGAAGCTGGAGTCCTGAAACGTTAACTGTTCCAATATTTAGTCGAAAGTTACTACTTTGTGCTGCTGCAACCTGCCTTTCTACTGCAGGACGCCTTCACTGAAATGACCTGGGTCAATCTCACAGCAAGTGCTGGAGGCAAGATAGCTGGCTTCGTAGATTGGGGCTGGGGCATCGGGGCATGTACCAAGACAACTTGCGAAGGGCTCAACATGCCGGATGCCGCTATATATGCCACAATGTATGAACATGCTGGAGATTGGGACATCGCTTGGGATCCAGATGTTCACTTTGTGCGAAGTGATGACTTCTTCAAGACCTTGAAGTACAAGGTGGGCACCGGATGGTTATGCATCTGGTCTCACCCTGGTAGCACTATCATTACACACTGTTTACCCCGCTGTATCATCTGTGCTACTATGCTGTTATGGTTGTGCATTGACATCAGCACCCTTGCACGCCGCAAGTGGTCTGTGGCAACCCATTTGTCCATGCCAACTCCGTCACCTGCCATTCCATGACATAACATTCACCATTTTCCATCACCCCTGTGGCAATTGCCCCGGTCTGTAGGTTCCATGTGGCAACCAGTTTGAGTTGCTGGGGCGAGAAATCTACCTTGCAGTCAGCAACAAATGCCCACAAGATATGTCAGGCAAGCCCCGTACTGTAGACCCCTCGGGGCCGCCTGGTATAACACTGCATACGTCATCTGATGGTGGGACAACTTTCAAAGCGGCATGTCTGCCTGTAGCACTGCGGGTGAGCAGGATCTTACATTTTGCCGTGTTTGGGAGCTGTTGGTGTTCATAACAAACACATTGCAACGTAGATGGCCACGTTTCTGTTTGCAGGACTATGCCTGGTGTATCAGTCTGAGTCAGCCTTGCAAGTTCACCAAAGCTCGATGTCGTGTAGTGCATGATAGACAATTGAGCGCCATGTTGTGTTGCATTTTGTTTGCCGTTTGGCCCTGGCATAGACTGGACAGCAAGCTGCAGAGCTGCAACATCGGTCATAGCACAAAGCCAAGCTGTTTTCATTTTGTTACGGCTTCAACAAGCGTTGTGTTCTTGTACCGCAGCAAGAGGGTTATGAGCTGCTGGAGACTCATGACATGCAAGGTGCCATCGTTATTGTGGACTACCTTGTCAAAAGTATGATGGGGAACCTGCAGGTCGGTGTGATAGGATCCCAAACGCGAATTAACATGCAGCAGCCTGACTTTGAGTGACCACATGCAACTGGGGCTGCAACTGTTCTGTAAGGTTTACATGTTAGACAAGCATGTATGTCTCGGGCTTGCCCCGTAGGTTTCAGTAGCAAACTGGCGCAGTGGCAGCTTGTTGAAGAAGAAGGGCAAGGTTATTACACGTACATCTATGTGCAGGCCGTGCGTGTGTGCGTGGCAGCCTTATGCTGGTCTACTCACTGCTGTTACTCTCTGGTGTTTGCTTTTCCATGTGCTGCAGGCCAGCTCAGCATACACAGCTGGTCCTCAGCATTCGCTGTTCAGTGTGAGTCTGTCATCCATCTACAAGCAGGATGTGCTCAGCGGCAGCACAGACTTCTTGAGGGTTGATGGCGTGCCGGTAAGCACTTGCTGTGTCAGGACTGTAACAAAGATGTGATTACATTGTTTTAACACACTGCAACTGTGTTGTGGGGGGTATCGTTGAACCTCCCCACGAGGTACCAAGTCTCTTTCATTGGCGGACATAATCAAGAAGTCTTATTGGCCGTGAGTCAGGTGGTGATCCAGGCCCGATTAAGTGGCTGTTTTTGCATGACCTGTCATGCTGATAACTGGCAGTATGTTGTGCATGCGTGGCTTGGACCAAAAGCTCGAGAGGCAAAAGCCCTGAGACAGTTTGATGGCATTGTTTGATTTCCACAGCGCAGGGTGTGTCTATCGCCAACAGACAAGTTTGACACTGCTGGGACGTACAGGTGGCCTTGCAGTGACAGCAGACAGCATCGACACCTTATACAGCAGTGCACGTGAATACCGCAGTGCACGTGATGCATGCCAATGCAGGAAGCACATGTCCACACCTGTTCATTGGCTATCCAGGCTCTCGGCGGCTTGACTGATTGTCACCTTGCTGTCTTGTTTACATGCAGGGTGTGTTTATTGCCAATCGCCTGACCGCCTCAATGATGGGAGGCGGTGGCATGGGCATGAGAATGAAGCCAGCTGTTTTAACACAGATAACATACAATGGCGGGGGCACATGGCAGAACATCAAGGCACCTACCAAGTTCAACTACCAGACATGTGACAGATGCGGGGGTGCACAAGACTGCTCATTACATCTGCACGGTAGGGTTATGCTGGTTGACTGGCTGGCTCTGTTCCGGAAAGTGTGACAAAAACAGTCCGACCCATTGATGTGACAAGCAGTTTATTATTTTGTTTGTGTGCTGGCCATCTAATGCAAGGGTACAGAGCTTTAGCCAGCTGTACACACACAGTCAACCTATATAGTGTCTACAGTTTGCAAATTTTTTGGCAATCAGAATTCCGTTCAACTGCTAGATGTGACAGTTCATACGGCCGGCCCGACAACTGGAACCTCCACTCCTGTCATTGTTCCATGCCTCAAGACTGTGTGCGAGACGTGCTGCCTGTTTGTCCGGTTCGATCATCTGCAGGCGCCAGCAGCTGGTTCTTTGGCAGCATACAGTACCCAAGTGTATACAGCAATCCCAGCTCACCTGGCCTGCTAGTCGGCAGCGGTAATGTGGGTGGCGAAGGAGTAGGCCTAGATGACAACGATGGGTGAGCATTAAGTGCATTGACTGTTATCCGAAAGCAGTCTCCATTCCGCATTTGGTGACTTTTGTTGGTTGGGTTGTGATGGTTTCTTCATCACAAAAGGAATGTTGTACACTGGTTGTTCCGCATCTTTGCTGAGATTGCTTGTAATGATGATTGGTATCAGGGGCGTGAAGAAAGCCCACTGGCAATACTCGTTCATGACATCCTCTTGTGTGCTGCTGCTGTGAGCCACATTTGTGTCTGGCCTGGGTCCTAGGGCACATTGTAGTGCATGCCTGTTTGGGTGTAGTGTTGGTACCTGCGGCCTGTGCTCTGGGTCAACAGATGCATCTCCACCACAGTCTAGCGGCCGCTTCTGCTGCACCGTCAGTGACTGACCCTTTATCTGCAGTGTGCAGCACTACACAAGTCTGGCAAAGCATCAGCAGATCAGCTTGACTGAGCAACTGAGTCAAGCCTGGTATTTCTGTGCTGCAGGGTTTGCACATGGCTGTCATTTGATGGAGGATTCAGCTGGACAGACATCGCAGAAGGCACTTGGATCTATGAGTATGCTGATTGGGGAGGCTTGGTGGTCATGTCAAAACATGAACTTAGTGGTCCTGCAGATGAGGTGCGCATAGGTGGTGGGTTGCACCCCTGCTAGGTGTTTGCCATGCTGCCAGCATGGTGATAGACTGTTTGCAAGAGCATGCTGCGTGTGTGTCTGGTTTTGCTACAAATATGAGGCCCACTGATGCCAGCCAAAGGGTGGTTACGGAGTGAGTTTGCAGAGTCAACAAGTCGATCAGCCTATTGATGCAATCCAGCATCGTTTGTAGCTATGACGCAATTTAGCATCGTTTGTATGTCAATGCTTAGCTGCATTTGAGCGTGCAGTGCTGCGGTGCTGGCATCTATGGTATGCGAAATGTGCAGAACATATCTTCTGGAGGTGCCCCCGGCCCTATCCGGTTGAGCCAGCTAAGATAACATGTTCCTTGTAGAACAAGGGAACCGGTGTTCAACAACACATAGATGCTTCAGGCGACGTGGGTGCGCAGGCCCGAACAGCCCTGACACGATGCGCTGTCCAAGCTGTAGGTCAAACTATAAATCACAAAGCACCTGACGCTAACAAGTTCTGTGCCGCTGTTGCTGATCTTCAGGTTCGGTTTAGTTATGACTATGGGCGCTGCTGGAGGAGTGTCCCCCTCTCTGAGGCCATGTATGTAGAAAACATCAGGTGAGGGTGGCGAATACTCACAGTGTGGATTATGTACAGGCACTGAGCGCACACCCAGCACCCTGCGCAGTAACTGCGCAGTAGAACATCAAGTAACCCCTGGCACTTGGTGCAGCGCTGCTTCAATCCATAGTGTGCTGGATTATCGAACAATCCAAAGCAATCACAGTGTCACACTGGCAAGCACAGTGATGCTACTATCAGAACCCAAGCAGCATGCTGCAGGCACATGTATGCTGAATCGACATCAGAGCAGAGTTCTGTTATTGACATGGAAAACCTCCGCGGATTTTACCATGCATTATGCAGGATTGAACCGGATGGGCAGCGTCCAAAGGTTTTGCTGCATGGGAAAGCCTGCCGTAAAACCGCCAACCCGAAATGTGGCTTGGAGTCCACAGATACCAGTGCTGGCATCAAGGGTTTGGTGTATGCTGTGGATGTGTCACAACTGATGGGGGACAAGATGCCGGTGTGCAAGGAAACTGACTTTGAACAGTGGACTGTGCCTGCAGATGATCGCACACCACGCTGTCTGCTAGGTAGGTATAGCACAATGCTGGTTGTGGCTGAACAGCAGCCCTGATTGTGGCTACACAGCAACATGCATTGTTGATGGGGGCTGAATGTGTTGAAGATGACATTGATAGGGAACAAGGGAGTGATGTTAGACACTGTGCTTCGTCGGTTGACCAGCTGACGTTGGATTTTGAGGTTGTGAGGTGAATATCGTGACGGCTCAGCTGTGGAGATAAGTTGTGATCATTGGTAGATACTGGTTGAGTGCTGTTACAGCTGAGGCTGGTGGCAAAGGGTATCATTGGCTCCTTCCGGGACTCGAAGTGGCTGACACTTAGCTGATTCCTGTGGTTCTTGAGTTTAGGATTGCCTCTTCCGTTTGTTTCACCATGCAGGTCAGCAGCGGATGTTCACACGTCGAAAACAGGACAGTGTCTGCCTACAAGGCGGTGACTACAAGCGCCCCGTGCCTGAGAACAAGACGTGTTCATGCACAGCAGCAGACGTTGAGTGCGACTACGGATACGTGGCAGATGAGAAGGGAGCTTGCACACCACTGCCCTCGGTGAGTTGCTCTGTCTGTCGAGTGTTGTGCACATGATTGTGTGGGTGTTGGTTGTTCAAGCCTGAGGCTTGAGCGCTTGGGTTGCAGCCTCTTGTGTCACCAAATACACCACAAGGGTTTGCCGGCACATCATCTTAACTGTTTAACTTATTATTTCTTGTGCACAGCGCCTGTACCTGATACAGCGCTGAACCACAGCTATTGCACAACAGGTCCAGGTGAAATAACGGGCCCCGAGGATGCATTTGTTGTAGTTGCAAAGGGTCCAGGTTATGGTTGGCATGTTAACAGCTAGCTGCAACTGTCAAAGTGACAAGTGTGTTGACCTGGCTTCCTGTTGTGTGCAGGAGAAGCTGAGCAGCTGCCCATCCATTGACAATGGCCTATACAAAGTGTCAAGCACCGGAAAGCGCCTAGTCCATGGTGACCAATGCACCGGCTTAGAGTCAATCATCCCAGACACCGATGGCAAAGGCACTCTACGACCTGGTGCCAAGCCCTCTGTACAACCACACGGCACTGGCGGCTCTGGGACTGGCCGAAGTCGATCAGGCACTTCGAGTCTGTTCATATCCTTGATACTGGTAGTCGTCCTAGGTGGAATATTTGGCGTTTGGTACCAATTTTTAGCTTCAGAAGTGGCAAAGGCGCAGGTGGAGGACTTGGCAGTATCGGCTAAGTCATTTGGTGCTAGCTTAGTAGGGTTGATATGGGATAAGATTGCAGATTTGACGGGCAGGGGCCGGGGGTCTGGTGTGAGCGCCACGATGCCACAGTATGTGCCCCTTGATGAGGAATTGAATTACTTCCAGCCGATACCGGCGTCTGGGGGCCCAGAAGAGGTGCAGCATCCGCCTTTGGCCAACGGCGATGGAGTGTTTACCATACGGTAATTAGGAGAGAAGATTTAGACTAGTGCTTGTAGAGTCCTATACGATGTTGCTGTAGAGTCTGTAGATACATTGCATATTCTTGTCGGGGTGAGCGTATGAGTTGTATCTCTCCTCTGTTGTTGATAAAAGATAATGTTTGGCGCCAGCTGAGCGAAGCAAGTGATACCTCCTGTTTGTGAACGACCGGGGTTTTGTAGCAGTACAGTGATCAATGTAAGCAGCTAGATGGTGAGATGCCGTACTGCCCAACCGTACGGTTGGGCAGTACTCAGCAACCCAAATCTGCAGAGCTGCCTTGTGCTGCCCGGGAACCAAGTACATGCACACAGAGGCATGCCAACTTATCGATCTAACTGGGGCATGGCAAGCCCTGGTCAGTTCGGCGTAACGGCGCCTGGCTCGGTCTTTGTCGTGCTCACCACGCTGAACTCCCATGCTTTTGCCTCCAGACCCGGATTTGAACAGAGGTCCGAAACCAATTGGTTGCAACAGTTCAAGCGTTCTTGCGGGCCCGTTGGTAACAGAGCTGAAAACTTCATGAACATTGAAATTGATGCTTTCCCCGTGCCTGCCTTCCGTCTTTTCTATAACCACCACAGCGTTCGTCGTACATAACAATATGCTGAGCGATGACGCCAAGTGCGCACTTATTCACGCTGATTTAAGCTGATCAACGCTAATTCAAACTATCAGCCGCTGATGCCGCTATTTGCCACTATGTCGCTGCATCGCTGTTAGCTATAGCGCGCGATTTCGCTGTTACCGCGCGCTAACGTGCATAGCGCTATGGTACTGCTTACACACACTAGTTGGCCGTAAACACTCAGAGCTTCGTGACAGGCCTGTATGACACGAAACGCCAACTAGTTTTAGGTGTCCCGCTCATGTGAGCGGACGGTCGCGCGGAGCCCGATCTCAAATTTGGCGGGGGATCCCCGCGCGGTGTGCCGCCCTAGGGGGGCGCCATTATATAGGTAATACGAACAATGCTGTTGTCTTGGTACATTGATGGTGTTGCATGTTGAGTGGTGTAAGAGTTTGCAGTGCAGACAAGCTTGTCTTGAGCTGCTGCTACCTTAACTCGTACGAGCTCGTGTTATACACGCGTGTATACATGAACATATGTCTCTTCGTGGGCTGAAGATGATCAGCGTTGTGCAATGCTGCAGATCGAGGTCACTTGCGTCAGGGCTTGATGAAAAGCGAGGGGTTCAATGATGAGGATGAAGAGGTTGCTGTCCTGTCACATGGTGTTAAATTTACGACTGTCCGTGAATGACAGGACTGTTACAGGGCTCTCTTGTGCCCAAAAGTTGCACCGCAGCTGATGGGCATCATGCTGTTGGCTTCTGAATCTTGTACTTCATGTTTCTGCTTGCAGGAATATCTCTGCGGCCTTGGCGCCCTCAATCATGCCCGGACAGTCATTGCTTTTGCTGATATAACCATTGCTGCATACCTGTATCAAGCATGGCACCTACTCAGACTCTTTGAGGAGTCTTGTATGTTATATCTTCTGCGGCTTCTGCATTTTGGGCAGCACGCAGCCGCTCAGATCATTCAACTCACAGTGACACCTTGGAATCCTGAGCTGCAGTATGATATTCAATCCGGATGGTTCAGTCTGCTGTGGCTGCAGGAGGTCAATCAATACTGAGCCCTGGGTACGCTGAGTCACGCCCAGAAGAAGAAGAGAAAGAAGAATTACCTTTTATAAATTCCGGCCGCAAGGCCTTTGATTCACGCCCAAACCGCCATCCCTCTCTGCCGCAACGGACTCGCATCAATCAAGGCATGCGCTAGCAGTACCAAAACCACCCTAATCACCCTCGACGCTGAGCGGGTAAAAGCTGTAGTCGCACAACCGACAAATATGCCGACCTGTCCTCACCGTGTGATACGTAGCCAGCATGGGCAGCTTTGGGACAA